>ML776656.1:1146740-1173893 GCA_009831015.1 Picea engelmannii | reverse complement strand
GAGGACTCCTTAGAAGGTTCTACTTCTAGAAGATTCCTCCTCTAGAATGTTCCTAGGTGATGGTAGCACTATATAAAGGGATTCAAGCAATGTAATGAGACATGAAGAGAAGTATTGTGTTTGGAGCGGTAGCTCAATAGGAGGAAGCCCCCTCGAAGAGGCAAGTGAACATGAGAGGATCCCTTCCATAATAGGATCCATTGTATGGTGTTGCCCTATCTCAAGGGTTTCTATAATAAAGTTGTTGTTTTCTATATGGTTTCATATATCTTGTGTGGTGATTGTATTCATATATCTTTGGATATATTGTGCTGATTTTGTATTCAGATCTTTGGTTCTTAACACTCAACCTTGTGTCTATCTTCAACCTGATTCATGAAATCTCTTCATGTGAACTAAACATTTTCCTGCGAGAATTCATGATTGAACTAACCATTCTCAAGTTGCAAGGCGTGATTCGGTCACTACTCTCCTGGTATCCCACATGCTACTATCAAGAGGATGAATCTATATGTCTGAGTCAAAAGTTAAATATTGAATTACAAGACCAGTGAAACGCCACCTGTATAATTATATTTTCAACCAACATGCATATGGTGAAAAATCATTTGTAAGTGATCTGCATGAGGTCCATACGTCACACCAACAAATAATGGTGAATATGCATGCTAATTGTTTTCAGAATTTGGATATATGCATTTATGCCTTTGAATTAATTTGCTAGTTGTGCACAAAATAATAGCAAGTTAATAAAAGTATATTACTTTGGCATTAGAAAGAGATAATTTTATTTGGTTATGTAAAAGTCACATGTTTTGTTTGATATTTTGTCAAACAAAATGATATTAGTTGATATGGCCTTTTGGTTAAAGGGATGAATAACTGGGGTCAATTTGGTAGAGTTGTTACTTTAAAGTCCAAGTGATGCAAGGCAATCAAACATGGTTCATGGTATTTCAAACAAGAAGAACATTGAGAGCTTCAAAATGTATTTGAGCATCGTTATTGTAAGAGAGATTCTCATAATAAAATTGAAGTTTTTTTCTCTATGTCCTAGATCCGCCCGAAATTGAATAAGGGGATCTTAGGAACACCTTGCATTGTGTGCAATGGTGAATGATTCCTTGAATGTTTTTTCATAGTGTTTTTTGTGTCTAGTTTTGACACTATGCTTGTAATTTACTCTACAACTATATGCACATGAAATCCACAACACGATAAGCACACAAATTAATGCCAGTGAAACACATACATGAAGTTCAAGCTAAAATTCATGTCAGTCAAGCAAATGTGAAGAACATTCTCAAGAATTCAAGTCGTCCAACTACATCAGTAATGGACAAATCAAAGTTTTCGAACTCAACACATCATAGAACATTTGAAGTTGAATTGTACTTGCAATAGTGAGAATGAAATCAATTTAAATTGAGTTGATTTTCTTTGTAATTGGGTGCATTTTCAGTTGATCCTGACACCCAAGAGACTTTGTCATTTTGATTCGTAATTGACAAGGATGAGTACTTGAAACTGAAATCATTGTAATACTTTCAGATGCATTTTCAGTGGTAACTGACATCCTCAACTTCCTGAAAGCAAGCAAGAAAGAAGAGTTCAAGCGAGTGTGAAACAAAATCAAGAGAGCGTGAAGTTCAAGTGAGCGATTCAAGTGAGTGAGTTGCAAATAAACCTTCTTCTCTCGAGTCAAATTGTAATAAGGATCTACATGCACAAGGAGACCTCTTCTAGTGTTTTGAAAATGGCTTGAAGTCTCGAATTATTAGAGTTACTAAACACTCTAATAAACACCACTGAAGACAACATAGTGATTTTGAACAAAACAACTCTTAAATCAATTCTAACATGTTTGCAAGTGATGCAAGCAAAAGTTAGACTTCTTCAATCTCTATCCCAACTATTGAATGATGAGTTGACTGATCTAAAAAATAAACAACTAGTGAAGTGTTCTGAACTAGTTTTTGTTCAGCACAATCCTCTCTATGATGATAATGGTGATGATGATGATGCTTTTGATCAACAGTCAGTGAAGGAACAACACAGTGATACAACTTCATAATTAGTTTCATATGATGTTGAATATATCCATGAACCTACATTTCAAGAGTTTTTTTATTATTTATGTAAAGAAAACATTTCAATGATGCATCAACATGCAGTAAATCCACTTCCACTGATTTCAAAGCAACAGGTTCAGAATACTCTTTCCAAGCCCATCATCAGACCTTGGGAAGAAATAGAAATCATCTACAACAAGAATAAAACATGTCTTTGATATGACAAGGAAGTTACCTTTCATATTCCTGATTATTCTAGACCAATCAAGTTCCAAAGTGCTAGATTCCTTCAAGAAAATTCACTTTCACCTATTCAAGTTCAGCATCAGAATGATAAGTGTCAACACAATAATCGAGTTGGTCACAAGGAGAATCAGTGTTTTGATCTCCATCCTTGCCAGCATTGTGGTAAGCATAACCATTCTTCAAATAGATGTTCAACGCTGAAGAAACCTGGAAGATTGAGGATTCACTATGAGTGGATTGATCCTTGGAAATGGTCATTAATAACCAAGTGACTATATAAGTCTTACCATAGAATTCAATCTCAAGTAAAGACCAATCTTGTATCACATAACATTTTTTGAACCTCAAATAAGTGGTCCCCTTATGGTGTAGCTTTCGAGCATGGACCTCATGGAATGAGATAACATGTGGTTGTTTCCACATGCCCACTTTGTCTTGTACTCAAATGAAACAAGTATGGTACCCTCTTGATCCTAGAAGGAGGGAACACAATGATGTAACTCTCATGAACCTTAAGGGGGGGAGTTCAAAATTCCAGTGAAGATGGTTCATGAAACCACTTATGATCTCTCCTTTCAGCTGACAAAGGGGGGAATTGATGATGGAATTGAAGATGGTTGTCAGAAAGAACGTTTTGTCAACAACAAATATAAAGTATGCGAGATGGGCATAAATTTGTGAAATGGGCAATTGCGGTATGTAGATGACAAACTTTGGCAGAATTATGGTTCAATAAGTTTAAGTTGAATCATATATATTTTGATTTTGAGAGCAATGATTTGAACTTTTGGTTCACATAGATGGTCATTCGACCTAGCAGAGGACAAGAGGATCCTTCTGCATTGCATCTTGGCATTTGATTAAGTTGTCAGGTATTTTCAGGGATGTGTGAGACTAGAAGTTGATTCACTTCTCTTGGTTCGCTCTCATCAGATTGGAGTTTACATTAAGTAAATAATTTGAATGCATCATGGGTCACATGATTACATTGTGAGTTTTTCCAGAGATGGTAGGCTTTGACATGATTATGTTTCAATGAATTGCAATTGAATCATACACATTATACATTGGGATGTTGTTGGACACCTAAAAGTGTCAAGATTGGTTAGTGGTTATCCAAAAAACATCAGATACATGGTATCAATTGGTCAGTGGTCATCCCAAAGCACAAATTCAGAGACCACTTCAGTGATGCATTGATATTAGAGTGGTGATACTACATGTTCACCAATTAGCAGAAGACATCAGATTCTTCTATTTAAAATACTTGGCAAAATGATAAAATTGTCAAGCAATCAAGGAATGTTCAGATATTGCAACTATTCACTCCCATATCTCAACTCTCTTCCAGTTCATTTCAAATGAACATGTTCAACATCCAGATTGGCAGTTTTTTAGGCAGTTCTTCATTGAGGATCAACATAGGAGTTTTAGTATGAAGACCTGGAATTGATATCAGTTTATGATTTATTGCTGGTATTATTGATCGGACTTGTGATTGAGGGAGGGATTGTTAGCCTATGGCTTACCTTTACCAATAACTAAGTCTAAATTGTCACCTATATTTGTATTATTCATTTAGGATATTAGTAATATATCATCAAGTGATGACTAATGATTTAGTTAAGATTTCCTAGCCTAGTCATCATGCATGATTTTAATATCTAGAGCAAATCTCTCTATGAGGTGGCATCACACATTGTACTATAAATATGTAACATTGGAGTGAATACAATTAGTGTTGGGTAGTGAGCCTTTTTTGTGATGTTGTTGTTCTTGTTTATGTTTTACACCTCATGGTTTCTTTGATGGCTTTGTGTTAAGAATTTGGTGGTTGTCGATGAGGGTTCCCTCCTTGGTGCTTATTGTGTTGTCGCTCTATCATGATGCGGATATCGCTGCATGCAGTGCTTATTTGTCCCTTGGTTTCCAGTAACATGTTTCATATAAGTCAAATCCCAAAAATCATCAATTACTGTAGGAAAAAAAAGTGTAGTCCAATATCTCAAGGAATTGGTGGTTAAAAAATATATTTCCATACGCAAAATACTATGAAAACAAAACTTCTCTGAAAACCAGATTGTAACATACCCAGCCACCCATAGAAGGAAATGCCACTTGAAAATTTTCATGCTCTAATATACATATATATCTAATGCAATTTAAACAGAAATAAGCATACTTCTCATACACATATTCATGCAGATGAAACAATAAACACATACATGAAATTTTGATAACATTCAAACATGTACCTAAACAAAACATTTAAACATAGCATGTAAAATTCACATAGATTGGTACTTATATTTTTATGAGAAGACCACCAACTGTGTGCAGACCTTCCATGAACCTCCCAGCCTTAGACCATGATGCTCCAAGCTGTCAGCAGGGGGTCACCCTCGATATGGGTCTAAACTCCACCGAAGGGAAGGAAACCCTAGGTTAGGATGAGGTTATAGGAAGTTGCACAATGCAACAAGAAGGATTACCTCCAAGGATCCTACTTACACCCAACGCTCACAAAATCTCATTCTGCACATGTCTGTCCCACCCTAGGAATATACACCTTCATTGTACCACAATCCATCAACTTCTCTACTTCCTTTCCAGGGCTTCAGTAATAGGCCAGATAAGGAATTCACAGAGCTATTGTACCACAATCCCTATGGCTTGATTTCGAAGCTATTTGATTTTCCAATCCATAACGTGTATCGTATGTACTTGAAAAGTTTTTTCTTGGTCCACCCGAATCACATTGCAATTAATAACATGATTAGCATCAGATATATATTTCTTAAGAAATGATACATGGAATACATTATATATAGACATAGATGCAAGTAATGCAAGGATGCAATCTACTGTTCCAATCCTCTCTATGATTTCAAATGATCCACAATATTTGGCTGACAACTTGGAACAACTTCCCAACTTCAGGGAAATTTTGTTGTCCTTCAACTTCATGAAAACATGATCACCAACATTGAATTCCCTATGATTTATGTTATTGTGAGAATAGAGTTTCTTCCTTTCTTGGGCATCCTTTAAATTCTATTTAATCCTCAACATTTTCTCTTCCATTTCTTTTAGCAGCTTTGGCCCAACTATTTCCCTATCAACTAGGTTTGTACCAACTTATTGGAGTGTTTGACTTTCTGCCACAAAGTGCCTCAAATGAGCTCATATTCAATGATGCTTCGTACCCATTGTTGTAGGAAAAGTATACCAAGTGTAGATAATCTTCCCAATTATATAGTTTGTCCATCGCATACATCCTTAACATATCCTCTATCACTTGTTTGACCCTTTCTATTTTCCCATCAATCTCTCGGTGGTATGCTTTGTTGAAGTTAAGATTTGTTCTGAACCCTTTGAATAATCCCTTCCAAAACTTTGAGGTAAACTTTGGGTCTCTGTCATACACAATTGTCTTGGGTATGCCATGCAAGTGTGCTACTTTCCTCATATAGATATCAACAACATTGCTTTCCTTGTGAGTAACCTTCATAGAAATGAAACGGGAAGCTTTAGTAAGCTTGTGCATGTTAAAATATTGTGTAACTGCAAAGAATATTCTTATCCCCTTTTGTGGATAAAGTAAAAGATAAAATATATATTATTTAGTAGATCAATCCCCTTTTGTGGATTGATCATGTCAGGAATTGTAATTGACCAAATCCATTTTTGCGGATTGGTCAAACCCTAATTGTAATATGAAAATTAGGAAGTCAGCCTCGAGGAAAACTAAAGTGGTTCTAACCACCTAGAAAGACAAGTCAGCCTTGCCAGTGAAGAGAAACCTCCTTTCAATGCTTTCTAGTTTTTATAAAGAAAGGACCCTAACCACTAATTTTTTCACTCCCTCAACTCACTCATCTAGTGTGCAAGTATTGAAGGACGATGCAGTTGCCAGAAGAAGGAAGAGAGAGAGGCGCATTGCTTGGGAGAGGATATTCTCTAGTGTTCGGTTTATTGTCTTGGCTATTTTCTAGTCTAGCATCATGGTAGTTTGTCCCTCGTAGAGAGATTTATTCTATATCTATACTTGGTTATTGAATCTATATTAAAGACATTTTGTTGGGTTTTCTTCCCCTTGAGGGTTTCCCGGGATAAATGTTGTGTATCTTGTGATTGTGTTTCTCTTAGTGATCCTATATATGTTATGGTTATCTAGTAAATTGAAAAGTAAACTAATAATAGCATAATAATTAACATGGTATGAAAGCTAAGCTAAAGATAAAATCTTTCATAGGAAAATGAAAAATGTCATTGTTGTTGTACAAGAAAATTAGGGATTTTTATTAAAGAGGAATTTCAACCCAAAGATCATCTAGAAAAGTGCACCCTAACCTATGGAACTCATTGACACCTTCAACACACCTTTTCAGAGGATAGAACTCCTAGAAAGTGAAACCCTAGTTTTCACCAGTTCCAGAAAACCAAAAGTACCAGAAATACGAAAAAACTAGAAGTACCAAAAAACCAGAAGCACTAGTCCAGAAATCCACTGGTCTAATTTCAAGGGTCAGAAATTGAAATTTTTCAAAACTGACTATACCAGTATAATCACTTCAGTCCAATGCATCTTTTGGTGACTTCAGTTTTTAGATCCAAGAAATTTGAATTTTTTATTATTTTTATAGCCCAAAGGGCTAAGGTTTCTATTGAAAGAAACAATGGCTACCAATATGAGGGTAGAAGATAGGTTGGAAGGATCAGGAAACTTCAGATCTTGGAAGAATAGGTTGCAGAGGATTCTAGATGAGAACATGTCATAGTAAGTGTACCAGAACCAGAGCAAGAAGAGAAAAAGACCAAGAAGAAGGAAAAGGGAAAAGAAAGTATCAAGCACATGTGGCAGAGGAAGAGGAATCTCCTCCCTCAAAGAAAGATTTAGTAGAAATTGAGGGTTATGTACTTTAAGTTGAATATAGTTGATCTGAAGAAATATAGCAAATGGTGGAGTCCGTGAATCCTCCCCACACAAAAATAAAAGATAAGTATTCATGTTTATTTTTAATAGCTTGTTTACTTCAATGCTTTATCATTACAAGTTAGATTTTTATGAGAATGTTAACCAATCTCATCTTATTTCAGTGTCTATTCAGACTTATGAAGGAAGTATCAAAGAAGATGATAAAGAAAGAGATAAAATATTTATTTCAAGTATGATCATTGATGAAAGTGACAAAGGTATGTGTTTATCTATGATAGTAAGGGAAAATTTGGTAATTTCATAGCTAGAGTGAAAAAGAGTTCAAAAATATCATTTATGATTAGGGTTTCAAATTTGTACATGGTTGAACAAGTTTTACTTAAGAAAATATGTGTACTACTTTGATAGAAATCATGATATAGTTTTATTTGATTATTGCTTATTGTTAATGACTAATTAGCTAAATGACATATCTCAGAAAGCATATTCTAAGTAAGTTTAGAGGTCTTGGAAGAAAGAACTTATTCCTTGAATTGCATAAGTTAGACAACATGAGAAGGACTTATGATATGGTGACAATCAGTAAAGACCAGACAATATCCATTATTTATATAGGAGCAGGAGGCTCCTAAAGATACAGAACAAAAATGTTCAAGATGAAGAGAAAGATGGATAATCAGATATAGTTGATGAGATGCAGGTAACTGCAAGTTGTTCTAATACCATTATTTTAGAGGCAAAGGGAGCAGGTTGATCCAGTATGATCATAAAGAAAGAAATGTTCAAACTCAATAAGGCACCCAGAATATTATAGAAGAAAACTTCAAGGATGATGATTAGAATATCTTAGTTTGGTGCAAGAGGGAGCTATGTCTTTGAGTTTGAAATGAAGGATCGTGATTTGGTGCAATGAGGAAAGAAGATGGATAGTTCCCATCTATTTTTATCAAGATGAAATTTATCAAGTAGATGGATGGTTCCAAACACATGGGTAGCATGGTATTATACCATGAAAATATTTTGGATCACAAGAGATTTTTAGATCTCATAGCTAGACCTTCATAGAGATGGAAGATACCTTTGTAGAGAAGGAATGATCAATCCCACAGGTAGAACTTCATAGAGAAGGAAAAGAGAAGGGACCTTCGTAGAGAAGAAACAGAGCTTCGTAGAGAAGGAAGATACCTTCATCGATAACGTGAATGAGAAATTTACCAAGGTTGGCCTCTGTCCAAGTGTTGAGTTTTGGATACTCTAGGGACATGCTAGAATACCTTCGTAGAGAGGGGTGTGACAACCCTCGTAGAGATGAGTGTGGATGTTTCTCCAAGGGGAAGCAGGAATATACTCTCCTCTATACAAGGATTGAGTAGCCAGGAACACAAAGCTTGACCATGTGGAATGGTTAGTTGGCTCTTGAGGTTTGTGTTGTGATACTGCGTGGATCATAGAAAGGGAGTCTAGTCTTTCCTAGGCTACCATATTAGCTTCTCTAGTTCATCTAGGATGACTAGGAGTGAAGCTATGGTGGTAGTCCTCCCTAGTGGATGGGTGATATAAATGACTACATGAGAAGGGAGAACATAAAAGGAATCGAAAAAGTCATAGAATATATTATATGTGAAGATAAGACATCTTTTGTGTGAAGATAAGATATATTATGTGTCAAGATAAGACATATTCTGTGTGAAGATAAGATATCTTTTGTGTGAAGATAAGATATCTTTTGTGTGAATATAAGAAAGAGTATGTTCTGTGTGAAAATGAGAAAAAAAAATATTATCTTCTGCACAAAGATAACAAGAAAAAAAATTCTTTAATATGGATTCATGGAAAACCAGTCATTGATCATGATGCCACATGACCAAGCGGATTATACCGATGCCTCTTGTTATCAAGTTGATGTTGTCAATGAGTTGATGATGTTTCCCAGTTGATGATGTTATCCAGTTGATGATATTGTTCAGTTGATGATGAAATCCAGTAACTTGTCAAAAGATAAATAATATCCTTCTTGTTAAGAGGGACTGTTAAAATATTGTGTAACTGCAAAGAATATTCTTATGCCCTTTTGTTGATAAAGTAAAAGATGAAATATATATTATTGATTATATCAATCCCCTTTTGTGGATTTATCATGTCAGGCATTTTAATTGACCAAATCCACTTTTGTGGATTGGTCAAACCCTAATTGTAATATGAAAATTAATAATTCAGTCCCCTAGAAATTTAAAGTGGTTCTAACCACCCAAAAAGACAAGTACGTCCTTCCAGTGAAGAGACACCTTGTTTCGGCGCTTTCTAGTTTGTATAAATAAAGGAATCCAACCACTCATTTGTTCACTCACTCACCTCACTCATCTATTGTGCAAGTATTGAAGGAAAATGTAGTTTTTGGAAGAAGAAAGAGAGAGAGACACATTGCTTGGGAGAGGATATTCTCTAGTGTTTGGTTTATTGTCTTGGCTATTTCCTGGTCTAGAATCATGGTAGTTTTTATCTTGTAGATAGAGAGTTATTCTGGAGCTGTACTTGGTTATTGAATCTATATTAAATATGTTTTGATAGGTTTTCTTCCCCTTGAGGGTTTCCTGGGATAAATGTTGTGTATCGTGTGATTTTGTTTCTCTCAGTGATCCTATATATGCTATGGTTATATAGTAAATTGAAAAGTAACCTAATAATAATTGAAACTTTAACAATCCACCACAACCATGATAACATCATGTTGCTTGCTTGTTGTAGGTAATTTGGTGATGAAATCCATAGTCACCACTTCCCACTTCCACTCAGGAATGTGTAATGGCTGCAACAACCTAGTTGGGTGTCGATGCTCAACCTTAACACTTTTACACTCCAAAAATTTAGAAATATATTCAACAATATCTCTCTTCATGACTGGCCGATAATGTTGGCTCTTAATTGTTGAAACTATTTTTTGATATCATGGGTGTCCCGAATAAGGTGCATTATTCATCTATTTTAAAATCGTTCTGAGGACTCCACCTAGTCCTTCTTTGCATGCATCAGTGAAAACTAAAAAATATTCATTAGGATCAAAAAATATGAGAATTGGAGCACTGTTTAACAATTCCTTCAATCGCTATAAGCTCTTTTGACACTCTGTTGTCCATTGAAACTTCACACATTTCCTTTGCAAGGAAGTGATTGGGTGATAAATTCTCAAAATCCATACATTGAATCTTCTATAGTATCCAGATAGACCCTTGAAGGATCTGAGTTATGTAACATTCTTAGGTCTTTCCCACCCTTTAATGGCCTCAATATTTTCAGGGTCCACTGCTATCCCTTCTTTGGATATGATATGCCCCAAATAGTGAATTATGTTTTGATAAAACGAGCACTTGCTCAATTTGGTATATAGTTGGTGCTCCCTTAAATCTTGTAACACAATCCTCAGATGATTCTCATGTTCTTCTTATGACTTGGAATACACAAGGATGTCATCCAAAAATAAAATGACAAACATGTGTAAGTATTCCCAGAAAATACTATTCATCAAACACATAAAAACAATAGGTGCATTTGATAACCCAAATGGCACCACTGTGAATTCGTAGTGACCATACCTTGTCATAAAGGTGGTCTTGTTGATGTCTTCATCTCTGATCCTTACTTGATGATATCTTGATCTGAGTTCAATCTTTGAGAATGTCCTTATTTCCTTTAAATGATCAAATAGATCATCGATCCTTGGCAAAGGATACTTGTTTTTTATGGTTACCTTGTTCAATTGTCTGAAATTGATGCACAATATCAAGGTCTCATATTTCTTATTCATGAAAAAGACTGGGGTGCCCCAAGGTGAAACACTTGGTAGTATATACCCCTTCTTCATTATCTCTTCAATATGCATTTGCAACTCCTTCATATATGGTATACTCATTTTGTAGGGATTCTTTGATACTGGAGCTTCTCCAGGCATCAAATTTATAGAGAAATCAATATCTCTCTTTGGGGGTAGTCCTGGTATCTCCTTAAACACATGTTTCAAATATTTTAGGATTGAATGATCCTCCAGATTTGGCACCTTATTCTTAGGTGCTTCTTCCATATGGGATGCAAATATTTGGAAGCCCTTCCTATAACATTTATTCAGCTGCATTGTTGATATCTCTCACAAAATAACTTCTTTGGGAATTCCTTGGATTGTTATTAGGTTCCCCTCCTCATATACGAAAGTAAATTCCTGGTTATGACAATCTGAGACAGCATGGTGTTGGTCCAACCAATCCATACCAATTAGACCGTCATATGAACCCAATGGAAAGATGTTCAAATCTTCCTTGGTAATTATCACATTCATGTCCACTGAATATGCTTTAACCAACTCAACAACATTTCTTTTGGATCCTATAGCTAGCTATACCAACCAATATTTCCCATGCTTTCTTCTTGGAAAAAACAATCTTTCCACAACTTTAGGATCTATGTAACTATGACTATCTCCTGGGTCTATTTAAATATTAAAGGATTGATCATACCTTAAACCTTAATCATGGGTGATTGAATTTCATCTTGCCTGTTGTAGAGGGATGCATAGATCCTTGGTACACTTCTACCCATGTCCTCCATTTTTTCTTCTTGTTGTACATTATGGACAACTCTCAATTTGTCACCTTTGTGAGGATAATATCTATACTTATCGTCTCCTTTAGCACCCCAACATTGAATGGGTGTCTGCCTTGGCCTTTTCCCACCTACCTTAGCCATTCTATGATCTCTAAAAGATGACTCTCCTTGAGGATTGTTTTTTAAAAATGGAGGCTTGTTCCCCTTCTACCTCTATTCCTTATTAAACTTCTTCTTGTACTCCCAATCCTTATGGAAAGTAGTCTTTCCTTTTTTCTGATCATATAAACAAATTTTTCTCCCTATGGTTTCTTCCAGAGTCTTGGGATCATCATATTGGATTTTATCACTGATGAAAGATGGTATCCCACTGTTGGATTTCCTACTCTTTTATTTGTCTCATGGATTATTTTATGTTTTATCCTAATTCTAACTTACCATCCTTGATTGACCCTAGTTCATATTTGATAATATTCCCAACAAAATCCCATTAGACTATTGACCCCTCTGGTAAACTAGAAGGAAACGCAGGACACACAGTGTATTGCGTAGTCTCACCCGAGAGAGCTCTATGGGTGGTTGCAATACTCCAGTTCTTGAAACCACGAAATAAGTGGAGATATGTGGTTATACTCTTTAATCGCTATTCATTCAGTCTAACACCTACTTATAACATTCATTATGTTCATGCATGTGGAATACCAGATCTAACTAGTAATTAATTCATCCAACATTCATCAGTTAATCATACATAGAGATGCATACATTCATTCATATAACACAGGTTTTACCGTGGTTCACCCCCTCCTAGGCTATGTCCACAAATATATGTCTCTCATCTTTTATTATAGTTCAAAAATATATCACTTCATGCATATTATCATTCTTGGATTTCCCTCTCCTAAACATGCTCCTTGATCCTTGAGAGGTTGACTAGATCTCACCAGGCCCTTCAGCCTACGATCTAACTCTCGATATTGAGTCACTCACTACTTCCCAGCTCACCAGCTTAACGATTTGTGCATTTCTTACAACTCTCTTCGTCTCTGTCGATCTCCTATCTATCGGGACTCTCTTCTTTCCTCTGTGCACTGCCAACCCCCTATTATTTAAAGTACTACATATTTATATCCTTGTCTCTTCAACCATTAAAATACATTACAAAAACCCTAACCCTAGTGTCCTTATGTCTTCCTTACATGTGTGATTCACCTACTTCTCTTACCCTTGCGTCTTTTCCTTCCACCTGTCTTTTCTCCTTACATGTTTCTCCTCCAAAAATATTCTTTATTCCTGGTTAGGCCTACATCCAACACCCACTCAGTTACCTATGAATCTTCACATTTGCTTTGTTATCTTTCATGAGTCCCATCTATATGAGTTTTTTTTTCTCTTGTGTGCTAGACTCAATGAATTGAGCCATTGTAGGAATTTTTCAATTGGTGCCCAAAAGACATCTGCAATAATGGAAATTGTGGACATATACATCATATTTTGGTCCTATATTGGCCAAGATTGTTAGAATAAGTTGTTTCCCTTGTGTATAATTTTCAATAACACATTCACCCAAGATGAAAATGAAGGATTTAAATTTAGTAAATAAATCATGTATATTATCAAAACATTTAGGGTCTAAGGTATTCAACTCTACCACAAGCATATGACCCCGCATCTCATCCTGCCTTCCAAAGAGTCCTTCCAATGTGGTCCAGATCACATTTAGAGTATTGAATGTGGCAACATGAAACCATAAATTGATGGAGATTAACTCAAGAAGTAGTCATGTGGCCTCATCCTTACAGTTCGCCCATCTAGTCTTCTCAAACGTTGATGTAGGTTATGTTTCTGTCGCCATCGTCAAATTATACAATCCTTTTATTTTGAGTTGGAATGCGGCCTTATACTTCCATTCAAAATAATTGTACTGCGTGAGGATTATCACCAAAATTGATTGAATAAGTTTCATCGTCTCCATCCATGCTATTGATTTTGAAAAGATCTTGAAAACCGAGATCGTGGATTTCGAGATATGATTGGCAGTTCTATGACAACTACATATATGATAAAATACATATATTTCCTAACATATAATGTGGTTTTTGGATATATTTGGTTGTCATGAGCGTCCCTATGTTATACGTCTCGCAAAAATTTCATCCCGACCCAGATCACATATTTCGAGATATGGCTATTTTACTGCAGAAACCCTAATTTTTGGAGATTGTTGAATCGTCACACCCTTAAAGAAGGATACAATGCAACAATGCTAAATCATCACATCCTATGGTATGATTCAAGTGCAGCGATTATTAAAACACTAAATCGTCGCACCCTTCGACAAGGATAGGACGCGACGATTCCAATCGTCGCACCTTTCGATAGGGATAGGCCACAGCGATTGCAGAATCTAGGTTTACTCAAGGACTCTTTCACTCTTATATGGATTGTCTAGGTTGCTTCAAGCAGCTTGTCTCTGATAACATGTTTGTGTTTCATGGAAACCTGCATAGGAGACCTAGCTAAATCATACACAAACAAATCTTATCAAGAAAAGGAAGAGAGATACACAATGAATAATGAGAATTAATGTATATGATGATCATATCAATGAGTGAGTGATCTTCACTCATATAGGAAATGACATCCTATAATTAGGAATGCATGCATAATAGTGATGGTGTAAGATTAGAAATTCTAAAATAGAACTAGTTAGTTAAGTCCCAGTGAACTAGTGTTACTCCCACTGAACTAGTGTGTCGAAAATAGAAATTTCTCCAAGATGATGGAGACATACTTCAACATCTCTAAAAATATCATTTCATATTAATCAATAGTCATGATGCCCAATTTAAATTCAAATAATTCTTTCATCTTTTTATCATAATACCTTTTTATCAGATATTTCTTCTCAAATTACCTCTTGAATTCCTTCCAAGTCACATTTTTCTCTCTGAGGTGTTCCAATCGCAAAAGTTGATCCCACCACATGGATGCCTTTTCTTTCAGTTGATAGATGCAAATTATTCCTTCTACATGGAAATAATAGTTGTGCAATTGGAATTACTTCCTCATGCCTAACAACCATGTCTCAACATCTTCATCATTCTTTTTCTCTCCATCAAAAGTATGAGGTTTTGTCTTATTCATTCCTCCTTTCAACTCATCCACCCCACACCTCCCTTGATTCCTGATAGGGGATGGAATTGAGCTACTGTGTGATCTCCTATGAGAATGATTTTGCGAGTGATGGTGATGTATGCTACCACTCCTTGATCATCCTTTCTTCTATGGGGTCATGTGGCTTCCTGATTTACTGGAGCCACTCTCCTTATCCAATTCCTTCAATTTGATGTATTCTTGTTCTTCCTTGGCTTTCATAAGCCTCTCATTATTATCCTTGTGGCTCTGGACATCTGTCTACAATATTTTTAGTGTCTCAGTCAGATTTATGTCTTCCTTCTTTCCTCCTCCATGTCCATTGGAGTTGGTTCCTTCCAATCCCAACTAGACATTCAACCCTCTGATTTTATATTATTGGTTGTAGACTACATGTGTATCATCTATCACTCTGGACTCTGTGCTAACTCTAATCTAACAACTGTTAATTCTGAAAAAATGTGCAGCCAATAGAACTTTGTCAGGATAAATGTTCTTGATAATTTCATGAAAACATGAACCATTCTATATCAGACTTGTTTTCTATTGAATTCCTAAGAAATTGAAAGTTCAAATCTAGTTTAGGGGTGAAAAATTATCTTCTAATATTCAATTTCTTTCCAATGGTTGTTTCCATGCTCAATTTGGAGTTTTGAGCAGGAAGTTATGGATGTTTGAACAATTTTTCTCTTTGTCATTATTAAAAACATTTTTGGGCCCTGACACCTTTCCTTCTGTCCCCACATTCGTATGAGTAGGGGTTGTGACCCAATGCTAACAACTAGGAACTTATCATGTGATTTAGGCCTCCATAACTTCGGGACTCCGTAGGATCTTCCTCCATTACTATACATTTTCCCCGAACGTTGATTCTCTGAATGATCTGAGGATGTAGCGATTGATTATGCTTATTCATTATTTATATCTACAATGGATAGGATCTTCAATAATATAGGCTTTAGCGGTTCCCAAAACAATGCACTACCAATCTCTCAAAGTGTCGAACCACCAGAAATCCCCTCTCTTGCCCCAACATGTCATAACTCGATCAACAATCGAGATTAACCCCAACCCTCTAGGAGTTCTCAATTCACAACGATTCTACAACTCCATTCCTCCAGAGTACCATTTCTGTGTACCATGGGATCTAGTGCCAAGTCCACCATTGGGAACTTAACTCAAATAAGTACACCTATATCTTGTCCTCAACAACTAAGAAATGCAAGCATATGGTGATAATATATAAAGTTAGCACATTCAATAGCATAATCCATCAATATTCATAACAAATATTCACATGGAATAACGATTCAAATATTTGCAACACATTAATTGGATGAGAAAAGAGTATTTATATTCAAATGTAATCAACACAAGTGTATCAATTACAAACTTTTGCGTTGGCATGGTTTAAAACCAAGAAAATAATTCCCTTCCAGCTTTGCCTCCACCACTTCAATCCTCCACCAAAGGAAAGATCATATAAGAGAGAGAATGAGGTTCTCAATCAGGTTAGAAAGAGCTTGGGGGCTGAACAATGTGTTCAAGCTTAAAAGGATAAAGGGATGCTGACTCAATATGAAGTGAATAATTTCTCCAGAGTAGATTTGCTCTCAAAGTTGAATTCTTCTCCTCTTTTCCACAGGTTTGATATGGCCCATTTATAGCCTTCAAATGGAACTGAAGGGTAGTTTCGGAACATACCCAGTATATGGAAGGTCAGGGATCATGGATCTCATGACATGACATGGAGACCTGACACCATTTTTTTATTTTGGGAAAAAAACCCGATGTACAAAGGTTGCAATGGTGAAACCTGCATATAATCATGTTGTATAATATTTAAGGCACGTATATGTGGAAAATTGTTTTTTTATCTCTCGAAACTGCAAAAGGGAACTTCAAGTCTACATAGGGAAATGGAAAAAGGCCTTCTGAGAAAATTTGCATAGGGTGAGGCAAATATTTCTATAACAAATGGCCCCTAATGTGTGAGGTCATAGGAGTATCTATGATGGAGAAAACAAATTATAAAACCCAAAAGTGGAGTAATGGAGAACCAACTGGATGAACTAGTTGCTCATGAGAATATTACAATTTGTACTAATTTTGCGCACAGGGTTGCCAATTTGAATTACACTGTAAATCCATGTGAAAATATACCAAACAACTATTCATGGCCATTAATAGGAAATACAAAAGTTGCTACATGCCAAAGGCTATCATAGTCATCAACAAGGCCCAATAAAACCAGCCTAAAAAACAATCTAAAGATATGTGTATACAATGGAGTACAATCTGATCTCCCATGATCACTAAAGTCAATAGGTATTGGTCCAATGAAAGATATAAACAACTCAGGAAAGTTGTGACCATGAACTAATGCCTTCAAGTCTTCTACAAAATCTGCCAAAGGTGCAATTATACATCAAGTGAATAAAAGAGTTGAGGTCGAACACAATGAGATTTTGTTTGATTATCGTTCATTAAGGTATATTGTTAGCAAAGGAGAGACAACATACCGATAATAAAAGTAGGTATCAATGCATTAAGTACATTCTTACAAGTGTGAATAAAGCTGTCGAAGTTGAACAATTTAAGAAGACATCGATCATGATACATTGGTGTATTCCCAACTATCGATGGTAGGAGAACTTGCCACTAATGACTACAAGCCTCTAGGTACTCATAGGACTCTAGGACTCATTTTGAGAATATATGGGCTGAATTAAATGAAAGGAGACCCACTGAAGGGAGAGCATTGAGGAACATATCATCATTCAACACGAGTTACAAAGTAGGATCTTGATGATTTGGAGGAAATCAGACAAAGAACATGTTCATGAACCAACAACCCTGTGCATCTTTTGGGTGTCCCAGATGCAAGAGGTACAGGAAAAAGATCCTATGAATAGAAGCCATTAAGGCAAAGTGTTGACAAAGGTGAGGAAACCACCAATAAGGATAATGGCATCCATGACATTTCATGAATCCCAATGTGTGAATATATTTCTTGTTGTTGAACACAAGGGAAACCCTCGAGTCAAAGACCAATGATGAAGTGTCAATTTTTGGGTTCAATATTACCTACCAATGATGAAAGTAGGACCAGGGTACACAATAGGACTACAAGTTCATGTAACTCTGAGACACACTCAGGGTATGGCCGACATGAAAAGTCAAGAGTTCTAAGGAATGGTCAACATAGGCTGATATACATCCTTTGAACAAAAACATGAGACATATGGAAGACTCTAGAAGCATAGACTCAATGATGAATCTTTGTGATTTAGGAGGAACCAATCAAACTCTCCATATGGACTCGAAGAGTAACTAGTTGGGGGAGTAAACTCTAAGTAATGAGATCAGATTCCTAAGGTCATGCTAAGCCATAAAATTTGATTACAAGTGGACCCAAAATTTTGTCCTTTGTTCAAAGGTGACACGACTACTGCTAATATATGATAATATTATTTTCCCTCTCATCTTTTTTTGTTTTTTCATAGTCAAATAAATGTTATTATATAGAGGAGGAAGCGAGTGTCGCAAGTAAGCAAATAGTTCTAGCAGTGGAACATAGCTATGCTCAATGCAAGGAGCTACATGCAAGAGATGGACACTTGGGGGAATGTTTCCTCTTGAGTATAGGGTGTCAAGCTGAAAATAATATAAAAAAGGATCTTCTCGGATGATGATGCAAACTGTTGAGGTGATATGCTTATAATGTGAAAGCGATAACCAATACTAGGATCAATACTACAAGCAAGAGAATGAGATGCAATTACAGCTTAACACCAAAAAACGTCCTTTTTTGTAAATTTAGTCTACTTGGTTTGAAAAAGGGCTAAACTGACACCAAATAGACATCCTTTCAAATCCAATTTGTGAGTGTTAAAGAGACAAGTTCACTCGACAATCTTTTCAATTTTTTAGAGAGTTGGAAAAGAGATTAAACCAGACTTGTTGGAACTCTCGCTAGGTATAGTTCAATATGCTTATGAGTAATAAATGAGGTTCAAACACAAATTCATATATTATTTATAAGGGACTCTCAGTCCTATAGACAAAAATATTTGCATGGGAACCAAATGGCGCAGAGGATCTAAATAGGGAACCCATGTTTGGTAAGTCTCTACTATTCAATAATGACACTTCTAGTTGCATAAAGAAGGCTTTGTTTCCTTACTAAATGGGTTCGTACCTAAGGCATATGAGTTGCACTCATACGATGAATCAAATCTGCACAATGGATTGATGACCTATCCTATATGTTGGTTGATGAAAAATACATGTCCAAAGTTACAAACAGGTGACATGGCGTTAAAAACCGCAATAATTCCTCGATAAAACTACCAAAACAAACTCCATGCACTGCTACATTAGTCTATTAAGCAAAAATATTAGTAAAAACTATGCAAAGTGGGTAAAATTTTTCTATAAATAGTAAAAAAAACCAATTTTACTATACCATTTGTATTTTTTATCCAAATAATGAATTTTCGACCAAATTGCTCCCAATTTTAAACTATTCATTGCAGGAGCCACAAGTGAGGGAATAAACAACCATCTAGACAAGGTAATTCATATTTCTCCTCTCTTTATTTCTAGTCGATTAATATTTTCAATTATGTCTCCTTTTTATAGCATTTTAAGGCGTAACATAGAAACTAAGGTATACACGGGCTATAGATCATCAGGTCGCATATACGCATCCCTGTATGCAATTTTTTCCAAAAAAGACAATGTATAAGAACCCTTACACATGATTGTGTAAATTGTATCTTGCACAAAAGTCTGTGGATATGGTTTTTAAAATGTTACTAACTCAAAAAATGGTTTGAATCTTGGAGGATGGTGCTAGAGTGGAGAGAAAGAGAGCCTAAAGAGGTGGATGTTGCAGTGGAGAGAGATGTAGGGGCCCAGATGGATTTAAAAATATATGGGCTATATATGTTTTGGGCTCTCAAGTGTATGAGGGATCATGTCAGATTGCTCCAGATGCTAGTGAACTACTAGAATGTAGATATGGAAACCTTCAACCTTAATGGACAACCATTGAGAATTGAAGTTGATGACATATACTTCTTGACAGAATTGTCACGTCAGGGTGGGGTGGTCAACCTCAAATCCTAGGGAGATGGAAGTGGAATGAACATAGATAACTACGTAGCCACCCATTTCATTGTAGGGACTGAGAAGAAAGGGAGCCAACTCCCGATCAGAGCGATCAATAGTCTAAGTCTCAAGATTGTTTTCCTATTGTTGACACAAATCACATGATCAACCTCTTTGCACCAAGAATCAAGGCCACTTATGTTATATTCAGTGGAGTGCTTGCGACACACGGTTTAGGACTGATGCACCTCACTACTGGCCAACATGAAGAGCCAACTGACAGACTACAAACAAGGTAGAAAGAGGAACTTCAGGTTTGCATCTATCCTTTGTAGTTTTTTATTCAAGTGGGTTCTAGGCTTGGGCCCTAGAGTTGAGATTGTTCTGCATCGACTGCGCGATCTAGCCATGACATGGGGGACCGAGCTGGTGAGGTGGCAGGGAGGTGATAGGGTGTCAATGCCCTACAACGATGAGTTCTTATTTTGGTGGAGTCAATAGGTGATGGCTATAGAGGACTATCCTTATGTAGGGATTGACTTCAGAGGAGATCCAGACATGTTGTTACCACTAGGTTCTTTCTATAGACACATATGTATGCAAAAGTTTTTGAATATTTCATTTTTTTGTATTTTTCTATAAGAGAACAAAAATACTTTTGTATGATGTGAAGTACTAACTAAAAATGTATGCAGACATAGGTCCACGATGACCAAACGAAATTCCACGACACCGGAAGAGGAATCGGGGAGGTGAACCAACAGGAGGGGACGTTGTTAGAGTGCTTCAAAACATGCAGGGAAACATGTCTCCTTTGACACATTCCCATGGTTCATGTAGAGGATATGTTGGACGCCATGCAGTAACAGGTGGTAGGTGTGCCCCATGCTTAGGTACGACTCTTTCGACGTCTTGAAAATTCCATAGTATGCTATATTGACACACATTTGGTTCCAATGGCATATATGTTGTGATTATTGTATGATCAACTGTATATGTATTTTGAGGGTGTAAGCTCTAATTTTGTACTATAACACCATATTTTTTGGAGGGTTGAAATATATAAAAACATTGATCTTGATATTTACTTATATTACAATGTGTACATTGATGAAAGTGTTTTCGTTGCATTAGTTATGTGACAAATGCCAATATAAAACAAAATTAGCATATGAATTTGATACATAATTAGAACTTATAGGTATGTGATGATAAGTAATAAAACCAAAATGTCATTCCAAAAGTCCTACCCGTAAGAATCGTCAGAGTAGAGTAGGGTCTCGCAAACAATAACTGTCATTCAATTGACATACTATTGACTGGGAATCCAGAAGAACTTCTAAAGAGTGAATACCATGTGAAATGGCATCACGTAAAATTTATATAACGATGTTATATTTGGCCACGTTATTTGTTTATGGACCTAGGAAAATTCCAGCTGAAGACACCAATAGACCCTTGAGTGAGTAAACAACCCAAGTGATGGAAGCCAAGTTCTGTGTATGATGACTGGCCCAATTTGTGAATCCTAATTAGACCGAAGACTCCATTGACATCTTTCAACCAAGGGAAAAATGGATAAGCAAGTTGAAGATAATAAAGAGGGAATATATATATACACTAAAATACATTAGTATAGAAATCTTTACACCCAATCTCGGGGCTCAAGCGTAATATATTTTCAAGTAGATCCCATTCCTGGCCTCAGCCAACATATTCCCTTCGTAATCTTCTAATTCATAGGATCCTTTTTATAGGACACATCGCACGATATAGGGACCATGCCACAAGGGTTTGAACTTGCCCGCCCCTAGTGGTTCTTTGGCTTGGTCATACAGAAGGATCAATTCACCCTCAACATATTGCCAAGGATAGAAAATCTTATCATATTGGACATTGACACACCATTTATTCACTTCAATAGGTGTGGAGGCATATCGACGCTGCTTGTCTAGACTCTGTAGGTGTACGAGGTGTTGTTTGAGATTGAAAGTTTCAAATAGGAGTGCAACTACCAATCTAAGAGAATGGATTTCACATTCATTAGGTGGGATAGGCTCCACACTGTGCTCTAATTGGAAAGGAGAAAAACCGGTGGAATTCTTAACCGATTTTTGGTATAATTGCCCAAAGTGTTGGATAAAGCATGATATGCCAGTCAGATTTTCTCTAGCTAACAATATTCGACAAAATGGTCTTGAGAGACTTTATCACAGCCTCTACTTTTCCATTTCCCTTGGGGTGATAAGGGGAAGAATGACCATGTTTAAACCTCAGTTTCAATGATAATTATTTCATCATTTCATTCTGAAAGTGACTTCCATGATCAGTGACAATCTCACTCAGGATTCCAAACTTGGCTATAATTTGATTGAACACAAAGAAATCAACATTATTATCATTGGATTTAACTTTATGCATGGCCTTGACCCACTTAGTAAACTAGTCTATGACCACGATAATGTGTTGATTCCCCCTAGCCAAGGTTAGGTTGCAATCCAAAAAATGCATCACCCACTTGGTGAAGGGATCGATAGTAATGACTGGATGGAGAGGGGATGGATGAGAGTGCATATTTTGAGTGAACAGATGACAGGGGTTACACTTCTTAACCGCTTCGATAGAATCCTTAAAAATAGATGGCCAAAAATAACCTCCTCGCAAAATTGTCTGGGTTGTCGCGAACTCAGATAGATGACCACCAAAAACCCCATTGTGGCATTCATTTAGAACATACTCAACTTATTCATGATTCAATAAATGACGCAAGATACTCTCTACTCATTGGAAATACAAAGTGTCGTCGGCGATAACATAGTTCTTAGCTTGGTATCATATATGTTGTCGATCATCTCTCGAGAGATGCTGGGGGAGATTCAAAGTTTTAATATAGACAACAATATCTCCATACTAGGGGTCTGAAGATGAGAAAAGGAAAATGTGTTCATCTGCAAATGAAACAACATGAGTATCATCCTCATCTAACCGAGGCAAGTCTGCAAAAAATAACGATTTCTTGGATTTCATGGAAGCGAAATTGAGATAAAATTATTGTAAGATGATAATTCATTTATGTATTTCCCCCCTATGATACGCCTAGTAAGGACATAAATAAATGGATTGGAATCTGCAACCAGAGTAGTTTTCCAGAGAAATATATAGTTTCATAATCATTCAACTACATGAACGACAACCAAAGCTAGCTTTTCGACATGATAATATTTGAGTTTAGGGCCGACTAAGTTTTGACTAAGAGAGTAAATGATGTGCTCACGAAGCTCGTCATCCTCCTAAATAAACACCATACCAATCATCTCTTTGGACGTAGAGATATAAATCAAGTAATCTCTACTGTAGTCTAGAGAATTTAGTAAAGGCATCGATACCAAGGATTTCTTCAAAGCATCGAAGGATTCTCGGGCTTGTTCAGCCCAGATAAAAGGAGTGTCTTTTTTTAAGAGATGCATGAAACCCTTAGTAATATTGGCATAGTTCACCATAAACCATCGTAAAAAGTTATCTTCCCCCTGTACACCTTAAAGTTAATGAATATGGTGCAGTGGAGGCAATCAAAGTACTTCCTCAACCATTAAGAAATCCACCATTATCTCAGTCTCAGAGACTAAGAATCCTAGAAGTCGACCGGACCTGATGAAAAATATTAATTTATGAGGGCTCAAACGTATGCGATAATGGAAACATCTTTCAAAAACTAGTTGAAGTTGTGTAGGTTGATCCACACTCTTACGGAAGTGAGCAGCAAGATCGTCGAGATAGCCTTCGACTATATTCTTGAGATTGTGAAAAGAGAAGGTCATAGCTCGTTGGAAGTTTACTTGGAGTTCTTAAAGCTGAAAGTCATTTTCCGGTATATGAATGTACCCCAATTACAAATAAATTTTGTCTTATGTTGGTCCCCTATCTTAATCTAAATTTGGTTATAACCTGAAAATCCATCGATAAAATAAAAAAATTCACTTCCCACACACTCATCAAGAATATAATCAATGAAGGATGTCGGGAAGTTGCCTTTGGAACAGGCCTTATTTAGTTCATGAAAATCCATGCATACAAGGATGGTTCCTTGATTTTTATTCACAGGAACGAGATTGGATACCCATTCAGTCAAGGGAACCAGGTAGATAAAGCCAACGTTAAGCAATGTTTCTACCTCTGCCTTAATAGCAGGGGCCTTCCTAGGATTGACAACTCTGAGTCGTTGTCAAACATGTTTAGCATCTAGATAGGTTTTAATCTCATGTTTGACAATTAGAGGATCAATTTCTAGCATCTATTCATATGACCAAGCAAATACATCGCAGAATTATTTGAATAGCTCGGTGTAGATCAAAATTTATTCCGATGAACAATCTACACTGATGTATACATTTTCAATCTTGCTAGGAGTACGAGAGATATCGATCATGATGGTAGGAGAGATACTCATCATTTTTCCTTTGGTATAAATGTCGTGCGTATCAAGTGGAACTACAACATGATGAACTATCTCGTTCAAGGTAGATCTAAAATCATCTTGTTTGATTCTAACAAGATCTGGGAGAAAATAAGAGCAATGGTGCATATCATCCCATGGTCTGTCAGAGCCATTCATGGCCTATACAATTGATTCATCTGAGGGTAAAGTATCATCAAGGAAGTCACATGAACAAGATGATGAAGTGGCCCATATGAGATTGATAACAAGATCCTCCTCATCCATCTGTGATGTAACAATATCCTGATCGACGGAAGAGTCAAGAACAACCTGATGCACTATCTCTGTTATCGATAGTGGCATAGACATGTAATATGAAATATTTCAAGAATCAAGATATTAAATGGATTTATTATGTATGTATTCAACAACCTTTTCCATGGCCTTTCTTTGTTCTTACACTTATGATGGAACTTTGCTCATTATTTTCTATGAGGGGAATTTCAAATCATCCTCCTAACTAGCTGTGACTAGGATTTCAAGCTAGCTCTATACTTTTCTATGGGGGATTTTCAAGCCCTGTGAACTATAAGTTCTTATGAGGGGGGGTTTATACTATCCATTACATTTTTATGAGGGAGGTTTTATACCACACCAATATGTTGTTGTGAAGGTAGTTTATGTACAATTTCCAATAATATATATATATATATATATATATATATATATATACATTTAAATATTAAATATAGATTTTTATATTATATATATATATAGAGAGAGAGAGAGAGAGAGAGAGAGAGAGTTAAATATTATATATATATATATATATATAGATTTAAATATTTATTTTTGTTAATGTTGACCCATTCGTCAGATATCTGAAGAATGTAACATCGAATGCTCCATGTTATGATCATCAGATAACTGACGAACCTAACTATTGGTCCCATAGTGTATACCCCTAGACATAGCCCCAATTAAAATTGTAAATATGTTTTATAGGTTGGTTAGCCAGGTTATTATAAGTGAGAAGGATTATGTGATGATTAGGTTGGGGAGCCTAGATGCTAAAGGCCAGTGAGCCTATTTTTGTATATGTAAATACTCATATCATTAATATAATACATCGTTGTGTGTAGAAAAACCATGATAGAAGATTATGGGGGACTAAACTTCATTAGGAAGGAAAAGGGAGGGCTAAGAGCCTAGGAAAGGGGTTAATATAGAGGGATTATTGCCAAAGGAATATTATAATATTATTCCTAAAGGCTATGGTGAGGATAAATATTTTATCCTAAGTTCTTATGGAAAAGAGAATGATTTACAAGTGGAGAGAATTGAGCTCCTTGAGAGCCATGTGTCATCAAGGAAACATGAAAATAAAGGTTGGGGGGAATCAGTCCATTTCTCACTCACTGAGCCATTCACACACTCAACCATTCATGCCATCAGCTTTACCTCTGGAACCTGCACACACTCCTTGAGATACCCATACTTTTCCTATTATTAGCTGTAAATCGTATCCCTCCTAGTATGCACAGTGCACCTATACCTACCGTAGCCAATGTTGTACATTTATGTTATTAGCAACATCTGTTCCATTCCCTGAATGTTGGTTCTCCCAAAACATGTTCCTTAGATGAATGTTGATGTTGTATTCACCATTACCTGTAGTTGGTTGACCTAAGCATTGAACTGAAGAAACTGTTAATATTTCAAAATCCCACCCAGTTTCAGTCTCGCTGATTTTTCCGTCAAATTTAAATGCCAAACTCAGTTTCAGCACTGTTTCAGCATATGCTACAGCCGTGTTTCAGCATCTACTATAGTTGTGTTTCAGCATCTACTACAGTAGTGTTTCAGCATCTGCTACAGCAGTGTTTCAGCATCTGCTACAACAGTGTTTCATCATATACTCAGCACTTTGTTTCAGCTTATGCTACAGCCTGGTGTTTCAGCATAAGCTACAGCGGTGTTTCAGCATCTAAAAAACTTAACAGAAAATAAATTTCTGAACGGAAATAAATTTCAGAACTGAAACATGAGGATTATGAACATTGTTTTCAACGTAGAAATAAAATATCAGCAATATGCAAAACTCAGAAAATATAGACACAAAGATTTTTGGTCTAACTTTGACCCTGGAAAAACCCACAAGGGGAAAACTAGTGAGAGAGGGATTTGTATTATTTATGAGCTTCTGAGAAATTCTTTTACAGCATATTCATCTTCAGATATTTACACAAACTTATCTGGACATTCCTGTAGCTTTGCTCCTCAATTTCTGAACCAGAAATTCGTACAATTGTACGGCAATTAATGTTGTATGGACTGTCACAAAATTTGTGCCAAAACTCTACTAAGATTGTATAGACTGTACGGAAATACACTCAGAAATATATTACAGTAGTTACCTCAATTTCTGTGCCAACAAATGTTGTATGGCAGCCCTGGAATGCATGCCAATACTCTCAGAAATTGCAGCTGTTGTCCTCCTCAATTTCTGTGCACATTACATGCTGTATGACCTCCACAAATCCGTACGGTACGGCCTGTTCTTCCTTGCTGTCTGAAATCCATACTTCTCTTTGCTT
>ML776656.1:1079505-1142085 GCA_009831015.1 Picea engelmannii | reverse complement strand
TTATTGTGTTTATGGAGTGGCATGACACAATGGTCCATGGTTGGGTATGTTATAATTTGGTATCAAAGCTCCAGTTTCCAACAATGAGCCTAGAAGGGACAAGCAAGTGAAATTGATTTGATTATGTGAAATTGGGACCAAAGACCCAATTTATGTTGTTAATCTCTTCGAAAATTTGAAGAAATTGACCAAGCGATAAAAATTGTGTAATTTAATACATGTTCACATAAATTACAACCTGGGATGGGTCGAATTTGAAGCGCAAGGGGTGCGCAGGAGATTTTTTAAGTCACCAAAAAAAGAGGGATCTCCTTATGAGAAGGTGAATGAGAGATATCTTTTTTGGAAAGGTATGAATCCTCCATAGTCGCCAGATCTAGAAAAGGAGCGTGGTGACTAACCCCTCAAGTCCTTTAGACTTCGTTGCTTCGACAATTTTTATGTATTTGAAAAAAAGGAGGTAAAAGCCTCGAAGCTCCGAAGTCCCAAAGTGAATCTACGTCGTAGATCACTGGGAGGAGTACTTGACCATTGGAATTTCAAAAGGACAAATATGGGTCATTGTATCAAGCACAGATCAGGAGGTGAGGCATAATGGAGAAGATCATATCCCAACAGTCAAATCTATGCATGAGCGATTTTTAGTTCTAGATCTCACGACAGTTCATAGGTTCGCCACTCTAGGAGAAGTGAGTCCTTAAGATTCCAAGAAGAAAATGTCATGAATTCCTCAACTCCAGAGTACATCTGAATCATTCATATTTAGGTACACATGTCCGTCAATTAGATATTATTTGCTATTTTTATGTTCAAGAAACTTGTTGTGTTTTGTTGAAGAGTTCCATGAATACCTAAGCTCCGAAGTATTGGAGTGGATATGGACAGTCCGTTGTTTGGGACACGTGTCTACAAATTATCAATTATTCGGCCTTCGGGAGGATTGCGGGAGAAAATTTGTTTTGGTGCAAAATTTCCAAAGTCCAAAGGCACTGAAGTCTCTAAGTTTCAGGGAGCAATTTTTTGAGAGTTCAAAAGTTCGACATTTAGGAGTTTTAAATTATGTTGGTGTGAAATAGTTCGAAGCCCGAAGTTTCGAAGTCTCAAAGTGCCAGAGTGACATGGCATGCTGACATCACCTAGGGTGATGTGGACATGTTTGGGAGTTCAAAAGTTCATGGTTCGAGATATTTTTTTTATTATCCTGAGAACTTCTCCAAATCTCGAAGCTCTAGAGCATCGAAGCAGTAAATCTATGGAGAGCGAGGGTTCGAGAGTTTTCCAGTTAGGCATTTGGGAGTTTTGAAGTGTGCTATTGTGAAATCCTCTGAATCACGGAGTCTCGAAGTCCTGAAGAATCAGAGTGATGTGGCATGATGATGTCATGTAGGGTGACATGGACCCAATCTATGCATGCCATGTGTCATCTTATTTAGTTTTTTTCACAGACCTTTTGTACCATTTGGAATGGGAAACGTGTCACTCGTTGACTGGTCCATGTGTCATCTCCTTATTTAATCCACATAACACCCTGTTGGTGTGTAATTTATCATAAGACTTTGGAAGTTCTAAGATTCAACGTTCAGGGAAATGGGAGTATGTTGTTGCAAGAAACTCTGAAGAACGAAGCATCAGAGAATCTCTCTAGGAGTTTGCCAATTTGATGTTCAGGATAAGTAAAGCATGATGCTATGAAAACCTCTAGAGCCCCGAATTCGTGAAGCTCTGAATAATATTGTTTTATCTAATCTCTTGGTCATAGCCATGGTCACATGAGATTCAAAGCTAAAGAAAAGGGGCTAGTGCCTGAGAATTGTTTAAAGACAAAAAAGAAAGGGGCTTAGAGAAGGAGTTTGTGGGATTCTGATTTGTACAGACCCACACCTAAAGGGATAAAGAGGGTTGGTGTATATTCTAAGAGGATCCAGCAAGTGTCCAAGAGATAATTTGGCTCTGAATAACAAGAATAATTGTACATGGATTACCTCCTAGGAATAATTGTACATAAATTATTCTTCACTTGTATAAGGAAGAATTGCTATCTATTAGCTCAAGGGAAAGGATTCCATGTTCTGGGACCAGCTTGTGTAGGTGCATCACATTAAAGAGAAAAATGTTACTTGAAAGGAATTCAAGAAGCATTTTCAAAAGAAATACTTGACTAAGAGATATTATGACAATAAAATGAAGGAGTTCTTTGAACTGAAGATAGGGAGTTTGATTGTCGATGAATATGAAAGAATGTTTTTAGAACTGTTAAAGTACATCTCCTTCATCAAGGATGAGACAATTAATATTTAGAGGCATTTTAGTGGGCTGTCATCATTCATCAGTGAAAAGATACAATATGATGATCCCAAAACATTAGAGGACATCATAAGGCGAGCTAAATGCCTATATGATCAACATAAAGGAAAGAAAACTTTCCAAAAACTTGGGAATACAAGATGAAGTACAGTATGGAACAAAGGAAGAAGGGGAATAAGCCACCATTCTTCATAAATAGTCCTTTGGGAGAGAGAACTTCTAGAGAGCCCGAAACGATTGAGATAGGGGGAAAGGCCAAGGAAGCCACCTATTCAATGTTGGGGTTATAAGGGAGATGATAAGTATAGATATTGTCATCACAAAAGTGAAAAAGTGAGAGTTGTTCACAATGTACAGCAAGTTGAAACAATGGAGGACATGGGTAGGAATGTACCCATGATCTATGCATCCCTTGAAAACAAGAAAGCCAAGTTTCAGTCACACATTATTGAAGTGGAATGTATGATCAACAACCAAACAATTACAATTTTAATTGATCCTGAATGTAGTCATAGTTATATAGATCCTAATATGGTGGAAATATTTTATTTTACAAGAAGAAAGCATGGAAAATATTGGTTGGTGTAGCTGGCTACTGGAGCCAAAAGAAAATTTAATGATATGGTTAAGTCATGTTCAATGGACATGAATGGACTGAGCACCAATGCATATTTGAACATATTGCCTGTAGGTTTCTATGGTTGTCTAATTGGTATGGATTGTCTTGACCAACACCATGCTATCCTAGATTGTTATAATAAAGAATTTACTTGATGGGATGAAGAAGGGAACCTAATGACAATACAAGAAATTCCCAGAGCCATAATTGTCAGAGAAATCTCAGCATTGCATCTGAAGAAATTTTACAATAATGGATGTCAAATATTTGCAACTCATATGGAAGAAAGACCTAAAGATAAGGTGTCAAATATTAAATATTATGCAGTGCTAAAGGATTTTGATTGTGTATTTAATGAAATACCAGGATTAAACCCTAAAATCCATATTGATTTATCCATCAATCTAATGCCTGGAGGAGCTCTAGTATCCAAGACCCCTTATATGATGAGTACCCTAGAATTAAAGGAGATGCAAATGCAACTTGAATAGATTTTGAAGCAGGGGTATATACGCCCAACTGTGTCACCTTGGGGTGCTCCAATATTATTTGTGAAGAATAAGGATGGAAAATTGAGACTTTTTATTGACTTCAGGAAGTTGAACAAAGTAACTATAAAGAATAAGTATCATTTTCTAAGGATCGATGACCTCTTTGATCAGTTGAAGAATGAAAAAATATTCTCCAAGATTGATCTCAAGTCATGTTATCATCAGGTAATAATTAAAGATGAATACAACAAGACTCCTTTCAGAACAAGGTATGGTTATTATGAGTTCACAGTGATTCCAATTGGGTTATCAAATGCACAAGTTGTCTTCATGAGTTTAATGAATGGTATTTTTAGAGAATACTTAGATAAGTTTGTCATTGTATTTTTGGATGAAATTATTATATATTCCAAGCCAGAATAAGGCCATGAGAAACAATTAAAGATGGTATTAGCAGTATTAAGGGAGAATCAATTGTATGCCAAATTGAGCAAGTGCTCATTTTATCAGAACCAAATTCATTATTTGGGGCATATCATATCAGAGGAAGGGATATAAGTGGATCTCTAAAATATTGAGGCCACTAGAGGATTGTTAGCACCTAAGAATGTTACAAAAGTCAGATCCTTCATGGGCCTTGCAGGCTACTACAAAATATTTATTGCAAGATTCTCAATGATTGCACACCCAATCACTTCCTTGCAAAAGAATGGAGTGAAGTTTCAATGGAAATTGTAGCATGAAAATATTTTCCAACACTTGAAGCAATTATTAACAACTTCTCCAATACTAAGGATTTCTGATCCAAATTAAGACTTCATTGCATGCATAGATGCATGCAAATAAGGACTTGGTGGAGTCCTCAGTCAAAATGGGTATGTTGTATGTTATGAATCAAGGAATTTGAAGGAGCATGAAAGGAATTATGCCACTCATGATTTAGATTTGGTAGCCATAGTGCATGCCTTGAATAAGTGGAGGCACTTCCTTGTGGGGAAAATGTTCTATTTGAGGACATACCATCATGGTATGAAATATTTATTTGGACAACCAACTTTAAATGTCAGGAAAAGTAGGTGGTCAGAACTTCTTAGTGAATATGACTTCGATATAAATCATACCAAAGGGAAAGAGAAAAAGGTGGATAATGCAATCAAAAAAAGAGTGCATGAGTTGCATGCTACATCCATTTGAATGTACTAGTATGAATTGAAAGACAAAGTATTCAAGGTTGCAAAATCAGATTTGCAATACATGGAATTAGTGTAAAAATCACAACAAGGTATTTTGCGGCAGAACATTGAGGACTACAAGCTGATAAATGATGAAATTATCATGTACTGAAGCATAATTTATGTACCAAATTCCTAGGAATTGAAAAATATGATATTCATATAAATGGATAACATACCTTATGTTGGACACCCAAGGTATCAGAAAACTATTGCAGCTGTCAAGAGACAATATTATTGGCCAGGTATGAAGAAAGAAGTTGTTGAGTACATTGCCAAATGTTTCGAGTGTCAGAACGTCAAGGTTGAGCATATACACCCACTTGGGTTGCTACAACCATTAACCATACCTGAGTGGAAATGTTAAGTGATAACAATGGACTTCATCACCAAACTTCCCAGAACAAGCAATAAGCATGACTCTATTATGGTAGTGGTGGACAAGCTTACCAAAGATTCCCATTTCATTCCAGTGAAGCTCACTCATAAGGAAACTAACATTGTTGATATTTATATGAGGGAAATTTATCAATTGCATGGTATACCCAAGAAAATTTTGTTTGACAAATATCCAAAGTTTACATCAATTTTCTTCAAAGGATTATTTAAAGGATTTGGAACAAATTTGAATTTTAGCACAACTTATCATCCATAATCTGATGGGAAAATAAAAAGGGTGAATCAAGTGATTGAGGATCTGTTGAGGATGTATGTGATGGATAAACCATCAAAATGGGAAGACTAACTACACTTGGTAGAATTTTCTTATAACAATGGGTACCAAGCATCCCTAAAGATGAGCCCATTTGAGGCACTTTATGGCATAAGGTGCAACACACCTGTAAGATGGGACAACCCAAAAGATAGAGAAGTGATTGGATCATATTTAATTAGGGAAATGGAAGAGAATATGTCAAAAATAAAACAAAATTTAAAGGCTTCTCAAGACATGCAGAAAATCTATGTTGATAAGGGAAGAACTCACAGCGAATTTAAAGTGGGTGACCATGTATTCTTGAAGGTTAGGTACAACAAAAGTTACCTGAAGTTGGTAAATTGTTCAAAGTTGTCATCTCGTTATTGTGGGCCATTTGAAATCCTAGAGAGGATTGGGCATGTAGCATATATGATTGCATTACCTACATCAATGTCTATTCATAATGTATTCCATGTATCATTACTAAAAAAGTATATACATGATGCTAGTAATGTTATTGATTGGAATCTCATTCAAGTGGAGCAAGAAGGTGTTTTTCAAGTGCATCTAGTGTTCATACTAGACCGGAATATCAAGCAGCTCTAGAATTGATACATATAGCTAGTAAAGATCTAATGGACCTGGTACAATCCTGAGGATGCAACTTGGGAAAACAAGGATGCTATGTGGGAAGAATACCCACATCATTTTTAATATTTTTTAAAATATTGGTGATAAATGTATATGTGTGTGTGTGTATATATATATATATATTTCAATGAGGAAAATGCATAAATAAGGGGACGTGAATGTAATACCCCTAGACCAAGCCCCAATTGAAATTGTAAATATGCTTTATAGGTTGGTGAGCCAGGTTGTTATAAGTCATAAGGCTTATGTGATGATTAGGTCGAAGAGTCGAGATGCTAAAGTCTAGTGAGCCTATTTTTGTATATGTAAACACTCATATCATTAATATAATACATCGATGCGTGTAGACCAACAATGATATAAAAGTATGGGGGAATAAACTAGAATAGGAAGGGAAAGGGAGTGATAAGAGCCTAGGAAAGGGGATAACATAGAGGGCTTATTGCCAAAGGAATATTATAATATTATTCCTAAAGAATATGGTGAGGATAATTATTTTATCCTAAGTTCTTATGGAAAAGTGAATTATTTGCAAGTGGAGAGGAATGAGCTTGTTGACAAAAATGTGTCATCAAGGGCACATGCAAATAATGGTTGGGAGAAATTAGTCAATTTCTCACTCATTAATCCATTCACACACTCATCCATTCAAGCCATCAGCTTTACCTCTAGAACCTGCATGCACTCCTTGAGCTACCCGTACCATTCATGTTATCAGGAGTAAATTGTATTCCTCATGGGATGCATAGCATACCCCTACCTACCTGAGCCAATGTTGTACCTTTATGTTATGAGAAGCATTTGCTCCATGCCTTAAATGTTATTGCTTCCATCACATATTCTTTAGTTGAACATTGTTGTTGTCTTCAACATTACCTATAATTGGTTCACATAAGCACTGAGATGACTAAATGGGTTGTCAACCCCATGGGATTGAAGAGGAAAGTTGTCAGGCCTGTGGATTAAAGAGGCGTCTTGTCAGGCCCGTGAGAAAATATTTATAGGTGAGAGAATTGTTGGGAAAAGTGATTTCCTGAGGGAGCCCAACTACAGCTATAGTGCTATGAGACTTCTTGTCTGACCTATTTTTGAAGCCATGGAAGGGAAGTAGGGTAGCCGAAGGACTGTTGAGCAGAGAAGGGGCACACTTCCTGGGGTGGGAGAGGCATGTGGAGAATTAGATATTATAGGATGGTAGTTTTATCTGGCTCCTAGTATGAAATCCTTCATGTTTTCTGTATTGTCTCATCTTAGCTTGGAATCCCTTTACCCAGGTGGAGTTTAGTCCTAGCTCGGGGGTGACCCACTACTAAGAGTTATCAGAAGCGTGGTATAAGGATGGGAGGATCGTGAAAGGTATGTATGCAATTGGTGGTCTTCTATAAAATATAAGTATCAATTGTGTATGAATTTACATGATGTGTATTTATACATGAGTTTATGTTGATGGGTTTTACCTGTGTATGTTGCATGTATATTTTTACAGTCATTTCCACATGAATCTGTGTATTTGCAAAATATATTTTGTTGCTTAAATTATATATATATATATATATATATATATATCAAATTATTGTTTTAATGGAGTGTCATGAACCAACGGTATATGGTTGGGTATGTTACAGATAACACCCTCGTCATATGTGTTGTTGGACAATCTATTTTTGTACGTCCATAACCCTTAAGTTTTCATCGGATTGTCGATGCAATGAAATGTTAGAATCATAGAAATGTCATTGGTCTTATTGTGTTAATGTCGGACATCCATTGGCTATAACCAACTAATATATGTCATACTACTAACACATGTTGGGAATCAAACTATCAGAAACAACGTCAAAAGTCCTAGTTTGCAGTCGAATTTGTGATTGTCATTTTTGTTGGACTTCCAATGCTTATATGTAGTAAATAATAGAAAATATGAGTGATGCCTTGGTACTTATGTCTATAAGTATACCAACCAATTCATGTCAGATATCCGACGACTTTATTTTTGTTGAAAAAATTGACGAAATTACACCGACGGATCTGGTAGCAACATTTGGTTGAACTACCCATAGAAGGTTGTCGACACACTAACGTAGAGTTCTTGAATTTAGTCAAAATTCCAGCAATGTCACTTATTTCTATGTTTCATTTGCATCATATGATTTTAATAATTTGGGCACATGCTTATACGAAAGTTTGATATATTTAACCTTAAATTTTACAATATATTGATTTGAATAGTTTGAGTGACATATTTAGGGAGAAACAAGGATCGATAATATAAATGGTTTGTATTCCATACATTCCACATAATTGTAACTAGAAACAAATGATTCACATGTTTACCCAAATCTAGCTAAGGACCATACATTCATACACATCAAATAAATAAACAATGAAATTCATAAAATACATGCCATGACATGTGTGAGGGTGTGTGTGTGTGTGTGTATGTGTGTGTGTGTGTGTGTGTGTGTGTATGTATGTATGCATGTATATTCAACATCATCTAAATTGTACATTTACTACAAAATGACACATCGTGCCCATATACAAAATCTTGAAAAGTTACCTAACATGGAAAATTTCCATATGGTGGCCTAGATACAAAATGGAAATCATTGGTCACTCATTAACCATTTACACCCTCGAAACTATCAAGATAATATAAATGGTTTTCTTTCTTATATTACTCAAAGAATCACCTCTAGTGGTTTTGTGCATATACATGGTTAATCACTATGGAGACTAGACAAAGAAACAACATTCTGAAAGTATTTTTTTCACAATGAATTAAGAGAATTAGAAAATAATATTTTGTAATTCAACCTAATACAACTCACTATAGATGATACTGACAATCACGAGAGTGTCACACTCCTCCATGACCCTAATCTTTCAATGATTCCATCCTACGTCAGTTACAAGGATCGAATCATGAAATTTAAAAAAAAATGCATAAAATAAATTCCATTCATGATACACAAAAAATGATCATCAACAAATTATTTGAACTTGAATAATGTGGGAAACAATGGAGACTCACTGTCAAGTGGAGTGCTCAGTTGTACATCCTTCTCTACAACAACATATAGTCTGGAAGTCATGGTGGATGGGAAAGATGAAAATGGTGGTCAAGGTGAGTGGTGTACGGGTACATCCACTATGGATAGGTGTGATGGAGGACATAGTGGGAATGAGTGGCCTTATGGTGTAGCCACTGTGGATGGATGGGATACTAAATATGGTGGGGATGAGAAGTCATAAACCCGCATGGGTTGTATAAGGGATAGTAAAACCATAGGGATTGGAAGAGGTAACATAAGAGTCATGTTAGGGAGCCCAAGGACTGGACTAACCCTTTAGATAGATAAAAGCAATGAAACATGCATACATATTAATAATATTGTTATTAGTACCAAAAAGTAAAAAATTAAAAAATAAATTAAAAAAATGAAATTTAAACAATATTTAACTCAGTACATGATTTTTGTGAAGGTGGTGACTTGTCCATTTTACGTGGACATTGTTGGTCCCTGTATGGTAACACAACTTGCAGAAATAACATAACATCATATTTGAGGATGCCAAAAAAGAAATAAATCAATATGGTGAATTTATCAAATGTGACACATACATGTGTATTCAATACACCAAATGAACATGTTTCCTCTACTACCACATTAGTGGTGGTGACCAAAATTGATCCAACTATCAGTGTAGTGTCTGTTGGATTACTGAGAGGGGGGTTGAATCATTAATAGAGAAACAATAATTTTTAACCATATAATCCAAGTGTTATATCAATGAAGCATTATCATCCAATAGCTGCAGAGTAAACAAACAATGAACAAATGAACAAACATACACATACACAGTACACCAGTGTTTTATGTGGAAACTCAAATCAGGAGAAAACCACTGAATGATTTTTCTTATATGTCTTGAAGAATTACATTCATTGGAAGCACCAAATTCCTTTGTTTTCCAACTGCAACTAGAAGGAGGCTCCAACCCCCTAATTTATTAAGCTACAACCTAAGGGAAGCTCCAACTCTCCAATTCTATGGCTACAACCAGAAGGAGGCTACAACCAGAAGGTGGCTACAACCACATGTCCTTGCCCCTTCCTACCACCCTGAAGTAGAAGTAGAATGATGGAACCACTTTCAACCTGTCACTATGAGATATACTACTCTAAACATGTACCAATAAATTTGAACCATGCATCAACCATGCATCAACCTGTACCTCAACCTATAATCAACCTATACCATAAACAAGTGCATCAACCATGCACCAACCTATACCAAATAACCTGTAATCAACCTGTACCATAAACAAGTGCATCCAACCACGTACCAAGTATGTACCAATAATGTGTCAACTACTCATCAACTATGACCCATAAATGTGTACCAACACCATCAATTATACACCTCATGTATGCGACAACTCATCAGCTACTTGTCTCAACCATGTACTCAACATGCACCTCAACCAAAATCCCTGATCAATTTCATCATCCAAATCTGATTTGTACTTCTGTAATAGACCTGGTCTATGTGATCAAATTCCTACAAACCTTCCTTAACTTCAACAACAAGAGACTATCATTCTCATCAAAATTTTCTTTAGTCTCACATGCATAGTTTTCGATTATTCAAAAACCCTAACTTGAAGTAATCATAACTTTTTACCTATAATGTATAAATATCTAAAACTGATACACAATGTTCCTCAGTGTATTTGATGCAGTTCCTCCAGGTGTCACTACTCGAAGAGCGACATTGTAGAGCATGCCCCGAATTGAATATTTGTTGAATTGATCTGAAACTATTACACAACATAATACAGAATTTATCCTAACAAAAAAATTTGGTTTCACTGAATTGGGATCTGTTATGAGTAGTTTGTGACATTTTTACCTGAAACACCTATTTTTGACTAGTTTTACGACTAGCCAGAAACCCTATTTTCCACGAAGTGTAACTCCAAAAATACAATGACCCACAAGATGAATTTTTTACCAAAGATACTTGGATATGTTTTCTCAGTGGAATAGAAATTTCACGGTAGTAATCATTATAGGAAAAAAATTATAGCAAAAATGGTGAGATGACTTGTAAATAACATAGCTTAGAAAACACCATCAAAAGAATTTATACTTCCTTGCAGTTTGGCCTTCTTTTCTTCACCTTCCCTCACAATTTTGGCTTAGATATCCTTGGTTACCTAAGAAACCGATAGATATTTAATATGCTCAAGTGTTATTAAAATGAGAGAGCCTTGCCTCTTATTTATACTCTCTACGTAGCTTCCTTCAAAACATCTTCTAGGTCACTTGGCCCCACTTTCCTTATTTTAGGGTTAAACCACTTCTAATTTTTCCATTAAATTTATTACTGAAATAATTTATTTTGTATTCACTTTGAATTATAATACACTCATTGCTTCACTTTATTATTTACCTTTTAAAATCTCTTAAACCACTTTGACTACTTTGACCTTTTGGGGCTTCTAGATGACATATGAGGGTCCTCCAACTTCGTAAGGCGATAAATGTCAAACCGTGAGGAGTTATGTGACATTCCACATACCACCATAAATGGAAAGACATGTAATATCCATATAGAATAGTAATATATGAAAATATATCATAACTCATACCATTATCCATCGAACAAACTTGGGTCCATTACCCAAACCTAGGGTCACGAACTTATCATGGCCATAACTCTCTAACCGTGAAGAGTTATGTGACGTTCAACACACCACCAGAAACAGAATGAAAAACACTATCCATATAGGATATCATTATTCCACAATTAATCATGGGCTCTCTTACAGCGCAAAGCATCTTCCCGTGAGGGATTTCACCATAAGGGGGCCACTTTGGAGTTCATCCATATTTACTTCTTATCAACTGTGACAAGGCAATAATGAGTCATCTTTAAATCAAACAATCTTGGCTCCATTACCCAAACCTTTCTACCGTGGGGATTTCTTCAAGGGTTGACATCAATGAAAACTAACCTTAATCAACAGTGTATTCTATAGGGGTGTATAAATTGAAAAATATCATACAATAAGATATCGAAATAAATACACAAAATACTATATATATAGTCATGAGGAATGTAGAGATGGTTAAAATACTAACATCCTCCATGAAAATATGATGTCTCATGGCCTTGAGCATCCCATAAAAATTCCTCCCACAAATCAATCATCTATGAGGCTCACATAAATAACTACTCTATCCCCTCTTCAAAATCACAAATAGGCACCACCTGCCAAGATAATGCAACAAAAATCCCATGCTACACCATGATTTGAGTCAACACAGATAAATATAATTGTATTTGTTCGATGCCTTTTTCAATGCAACAATGTTCAGAAGGGGACTTAGGCCTTGGCCTAGGAGGATGAGGACCAAGCCTAGGGTCACAACTAGTATTCTCTCTATCCTATGAGGATACTAGAACCACCCAGTGGAATTCACCAATGTCAAAAAAGTTGACATGAAGACCCAAAATAAATTATTCCCATAATTTCCTTGGGAAATATGGAGGTACCTCCATGTTAATCTAGGGAGGTTTGTCAAACAATGTGAATTATCTATCCATCTAATTATCCATAAATTTTTGGTGGATGCAACAATCCATGCAAATACATCTCTTTTTTTACTAGTGGTTGTAGTTCAGTTTTATGATAAATAAATAGTGCAATCAAATATTGTTTCTTAATATTCAAGCCTATGACTTGGTTTTTATCAATAAAAATGTTGTAATAGTCCAACATCCTAGCCATGTATTCAGAAATGTTGATTAATTTCCCTTGGAAACTCTTAATGGATTTTACAATGGCATCCAATGAAATGGCCAATGACAATCGGCTAAACTCTCTTATACCCCTTAAGTCACAAACGGTGGATCTCAAAGAGGCCAACCATTCATAAATTTTTGTGTTTATGTTTGGTGGTTGTGGTGGGCTTGGGTTTTTTGCGCCTTCGTGTGGTTGTGTGGCGTTTTGAATGTGTTCAGGTTCCATCTTAATTGTTCTACTGCAATATAATAAGGGAGTTCATATAGATTAGGTCTATTTTTTTAATTAAATTAAAGAATTACAAAAAACATGCAAATAAATAGTTTGAGAAATTAAAAAAACAAGGAAATAATCACAAAGACATGGATGGTGTTAGGACCTTATACCAAATCTACACTTATTCTTATTGAAAGGTGAGATACAACAACCGACATGAAATATCATTGTGAAAAATCTTAAGTAATTGTAACTTGCATTGATAATTTATAATATGTTCAAACACAATTGTATTTCCTTCACTATTAAAATTTGGTAATAAATATACTACATTTATTACAAGGCCATGGAAAGGCCCTTGTAATACCAATGGCGTATTGTCCTCCCATGCAAGTATAGGGGGTATTTCCATGAGTGACAAATGCATACAAAATGTAGCTTTAGAGAAGGAATATTTTCATCCACTCTCTTTCTATCACCAAAATTATGACATGGGATAATGTCCCTTGTCAACATTATAGGTTCACTTAGTAAAAGGACCAATTTAAAATTTTATCCATTGAAAATGGTTGACATGTTGGTTAGAACCCAACTTGTCATTTTCTCTTCAAATATAACAATTTTGGTTCTACTCACACTTTTGATTTTTTATGAAATAAATGAAATGCATATACTATGTAATGTAGTGTGCAAATGAAATGGAACTTAATATAATCTTGTGCAAGTGAAGTAAAGAACCAACTTGACATGAAACAAAGGACATGTATAGAGACTAGTGAAAATAGTATATCAATTGTCATCAAGGAAAAACATAAGGCGCACTTTGAGGACTAAGGATAGCCACAAATTACCAAGATAGTACCTTATCCACATCAAAATGTTAGACATAAATCCAAAAGAGGCATGCAAAGAGTGGATATAATTGTTTTCCATATACCATTTTTGCATAAATCAAAGAAAAAAGTAGAAAAGTGAACTAATATATGAGGAAAGAAGTAACTATCTTTGGGAGAGAGACTAACATTATTGAATTTTGTTCTAGAAGCAATTTTTCTTTATTATCACTTATTGACCTATATACCCAAAGGACCACTATAAAAAAATAAGAAATAAATGCATAAAATTTATATGGACTCGTAAAATGGAAAAAATAAGGCATTCCATGAGTGAAATGGAGGAATATAGAAAAACCTAAGCATGTACTCGGGTGTCAAATAAAAAATATCCATCATTTTGGTAAGGATTTGGTTTTTGAGATTTGATGGAAACTTATTTTGAATGAATGAGTTTGGAAGTAATTTATCAATAAAAAAATAAGTATAACTTTAAACAATGCAAGAGTTTATCAAAAGGCCTAATAATTTGATCCAAAATGTGTCCATGGTTTTGAAGTATAATGTCTATTAGGTCATACTAGGGCCTGGCCCATTGATGTTGTGTGGAGATACACAAAAAATATTTGAAAATTTGATTGCCTCTCTCTAAGAAAGAGGCAAACATTAACCTACACTAAGAGAAGTACTGTGAACCCGTAAACATTTTGTAGAAAAGATGGAAATAACGCAAATTGTTTAGGGCTAGAAGGAATATGAGGTGAGTAGTGGAAGGATTATATATTAAAGTTAAAAGGTTATCAAAGTTAGAATTAAAGGTGTTGATGATGAGTTGGTTTGGTATAGAAATCCACATTGGCGGATCACACTACTAGGTCAAGGTATAAAGAAATGTTTTTTAATGAGACTAATGGGTAGGATACATGGTAGAGGAATCCTGTGCTGAATATAAGGGAATCTTTAAAAAAAAAAGGTGTTTATATGGTTGGCCACTATTAATAAAGTTTTAACATCAAAATTTCTAAAACAATAAACCATTAAAGGCTTGGAAAATGCACCTTGTGTAAAATGGAATTGGAAACTACAAATCACCTTTTAATATCTTGAACATATTCTTGTAGTGTATGGGTAGAGATGGACTCCATGACAGGAGTAAGAGGAAATTGAGACGGAGAAACTAGTGTAGAAAGCTTAAAAAATAGGGAATAGAAAAAATAATTCAATGAGTTCAAAGAACTCCCTTTGATTGAATCTCGGAGCACATGACTTGCTATAACAATAAATATCTTAGATGAGAGGGTTATTTCCTTATTTTCAAAGTGCACCTCAAGTAAGAACAAAAATGTTAGACGAAAGACAACTATCCCTACTCCTTAGTCCTAAATGTTTGCCCTAGGTTTTGTCTTCATGACAATTGGTGGACTATTCCGCTAGTCTCTATACATATCCTTTGTTTCATATCAAATTGATTATCTAGATCACTCTTATAAAATTAGATTAGGTTTTATTTCATTTACACACTTCATTAAATAAATAGATTAATTTTTAAATCATTACGTAATTAAAAAATTAGAAAAACCAAACAGGCAATTAGTTTAAAAAATTCAAAAACAATAAAATGATGAAAAATGCATATCTAGTTGACCGGGAGACAGCGTTAGGAAGTTATGGATGCTTTGGTGACAAAAATCGCACCTTTCCTTTTGCTCAATGACTCCTTAAACGCAAGGCACTGTGGTAGCCTCCCTAACTTGCTCAATGACTCCTAAAACCCAAGGCTCGGCGTTGGGTTCGTGCTCACCCTGTTGCTATTCTATAGTCTATCAAATTTGTACATTCACCCGTATGTAAAATGATTGTAGGTTCATAATTTTAATAGTTTTAACAAAAAAAATATATGTAAAATGATTGTAGGTTTATAATTTTAATAGTTTTAACAAAAAAAAAATTAGGAGAATTATGAATACTTAATAATTAATTTTAAATTAATAAAAATTGTTATTTGTTTTGATTTTAATTATTGTGTTTTTTGCATAGATGTATGGGAACCGTTTCTCACATCTTTTAAATTCTCAATTAGTTGAGAATTTTTTTGGGAACTTGGAAGCTTCAACATCAAAGAAATGGGAGTTTGGGAACCAATTTCCTAAACAAAGATCTTTAAATTAGAATTGTATTAAATTAAAATGTAAATATATTTATTCCATTATTACAAATACATAATTTCTTACAAATATTTTCGTTATATTTATTCAAAATATCACTATAAAACTAAAACTAAACTACAGGTAGATATTATTTCAAAAATTAGTTAAGTAAAAAAACTTAATAATACTCACTTTATAGTTGTGGATATGAAAAACTTTTAATACATCTATGTCTTCTTTCAAGCCCAAACTAAACATGAAAGTTTAATAAATCAATACGTTATCCACGACAAGCATTTGTCCCACTCTCTAGATATCATTGATTTTATTGTATTTTCATATTAGAAGAGTAGTACTATTTTGTTTTTTCCTACAAAAAAAGAATAATGCTTCAAATTTACAAAGTTGTTTAAAGTTTATACATGTAAAGTTTAATTTTAAAAAGATGTTAAAATTGTATATATATATATTCAATTTTGTTTCTCATTTTTTAATGGAATATTTAAGGATATTAAAGTTTCAGTATTGTGTCAAATATATTCATATAATTATTAGCACAAATTAAATTAGTAATTTTAATATTGTAGTTGTTACAATGACATTGTCTTCTATTGACCTTCAATTTTATTGAAATAAGATTTTAAATGTATCAATATCCCTGTACATTGTAATCTAAAGTATCATTCTAATTTAAAATATTTTTATATTTTTTTAATATATATTATTGCAGCTCCCAAATTCAAATTTCCTATAAATTTGGGGGAACTTCTACTTGACACTCGTATCCATGTTCCTAAAATTCCCAAGTTTCGAAAACTCGTGCAACATAGGTTTTTTGGGGATTTATACAATCTACTTTTAAGGACATGTAAGAGAGAATAATAATCAAGGAGAATCGATCTCAGGTTTCAGTTTATTATGTTGGTAAAGGTGAAAGCTATTTATAGACTAAAACAACTTTAGGAAATATTTTCATCGTGAGAGATTTGATCTCTCTAGCATGACAAATCCAAGTTAAGATACATCTAAGCTTATTATAATCTCTTGCTAGTAGCATAATATTAGTTTCGATTTTATGACATTTTGGTTGGTGAACAAAGTACCCTCTAGCATAACTTTACCATGACAGATCCAAGTTTTTTTTTTTTTTTTAAGTAAAAAAGGAGGATCCTATTGTATTAACTGTGTAGTCTTACAAAAACTTTTGGAATCCCAACTGTCCCACTGAAAAACGGAAACCGAGACAACTGGCTTCCTATGCAACTTGTTTCAAAAAATGGCCTGCCATCTATCATGCCTGAAGGAAACAAGGAGATATGGAAGCCATTAGTCTAAACACATTCCTTTATCTTACTCCTAACATCATATTCAGATTTCGATAGAGCTAGCGTCCTAGTTCTAAACAATAGTTCCTATAACCAGAATCATTAACTATTCAACATCTCCTTCATTCTTTCTTGTTGTGGTTGGTTGTGCGAAGGGTTGTGCACACGTTTGGCACTATCGTCCTGGTGACGTGTTGGAGTAGGCATCATACAGCATGTCTAGGCACTGGCTAATTTGGAGGCCACAGTGGATTTGGTCCTCCAGCAAGCTTCTCATTTCAAATATCAGCTCCAACTGTTCCTGGTGGAGGAATAGCGGCTGGACACGCCATACTTCCTGCATGATGGAGAGGGGACATGGCGGAAGATCCCTGCAACCCTCCCTCACCCAACTATCCTCCGTCTCTCCTATCTTGTGCCTATCTTGTTCTCCACTTTGATCTTCCTGGTGATCCATGTCCATGGAGAGTTCACCTACTGTTGAAGTCCTCATCACGTCTGCACCTTCTTGGATTTCTTCTTCGACATAGCAAGTGGTGAGTTTCTCCATCTAGTCGCCTTCCTTATGACTGTGCGGTGTCCCTGTGGCCCGTTGCTTAGCTTCGCCCGAAAAGCAGGTTGGAAGATTCCAATTGTCAGGAATAGTGAAGAGGAGGTGTTCCAGAGGAATTTGCATTGGTTCTTCCAGAGAAACCTCCTCCACATAGGCCATGGGAGGCGTCCTGGGATTTTTGTGTTTGTGGACTCTCTGCATCCAAGCTATGGACAGCTTTGTCTCGAATTTCTATTGTCTCTTCTGGCAAGCATCGAAAGCATACCAAGTTGCACCTCTGCGAGGTCGGCCTCTTTCCCTCGGCATGTGGATGAGAAAAACTACAACCAAAACGTCAACCAGGTGGCTTGCTTTGCACCAGTGCTAAGAAGACTCAGACTTTGGCAGGTTGAATTCAAAATGTCTCGTCTCCCATTCATAACCGATGATAAACATGAGGGTTATTGTGACAGGATTAGCCATAATGGCTATCCCCCTAGTGCCTTGTGTGTTCGTCCTCCTCACGCGTGCAAGAGGGCTCTTCCCATGGGATTGGCTTCTCAGTCTTGCTCCCATCTTAATCGTGAGGGGATGGGAGTTGGTGGCTTGTATTTAAGGGCCTTCCAGGCTCTCCACCGCATGTTTAGGCTGTACTATGTGGCACCCCATCCGAGGTTAGTAAATCCTTGTTGGCAAGAGCGTGACTACGGGTTGAGATATCTGAGTATTCAGAAATATGTGCCTCCCAGTAGATGCGTTCTCTTTCCAATGCCACCCCTTCATTTGCCCGGCAGTCCGCTACCCTGTTTGCTTCTCTTTTCACATGAATGACATCTCCAAGTTAAGACGAATCTAATCTTATTATAATCTCTTTCAAGTAACATAATATTAGTTTGCATTTTGTAACAGATAAGTTAAGACGAATCTAAGCTTTTTATAATCTCTTGCTAATAACGTAATATTAGTTTGCATCTTATAACATTTTGGATTTTGGTTGGTGAACAAAGTATCCTCTAGTATGACCTCTAGTATGACATATCCAAGTTAAGATGAATCTAAACTTATTATAATCTATTGCTAGTAGCATAATATTAGTTTGTATTTTGTAACATTTTGGTTGGTGAACAAGGTAACTCTAAATATGAATTCATAGTTGAATTACGAAGGATTGCTGTAACACTCTATATGGGCCATGGGCCATGAATTTTAGTTTCATGGCATTGAAAAGAACGCCAAATATGAATTCATAGTTGAACTACGAAGATTGGTGTAACATTGTACATAGGCCGTGAATTTTAGTTTCCTACTATAGAAAAGAACGCCAAATATGAATTCATAGTTGAGCTATGAAGGATTGTTGTAACACTGCAGATGGGCCGTGAATCTACCGAAAAAAAGAAATGGCGTTCCACAGATTTAGATAAGACATTAATCGAAGTGCAGTTAAAAAATTTAACCGTCGCTCAGGGTGAACTTGAAATTTCAGGCGTACTCGTTCAAAAGTTCCGACAGCTTCTCGGTCAGTTTGCGTCCGTCCTGAATTTTGAGAGTACTATTAACTGGCCAATTTCGTTCTTCACGAGTTTGCATTCCCTGACAGTGTATGCAAATCTGTTGGCCTCGTGGATGAGTTAAGGCCTTGCTTAGTTCGTGTTCGTCCCGACTCGCGAGTCGCCAGTGTCACATTAAGCGAAACACCCCACGGACAGGCAAGCCGAGGGCTTTCATAATGCTGGGCAGCGTAAAATAACACGAAAATGTCAGAAGATGGGGAGGTGGTGTACGGATTCTGTGAAAAGGTTCGACGGAATCTGCATCCCATACTCACGCAGCGCTTTTAATTCTCATCAGGTTATAATACCTGGTCAGTGTGTGGTCAAAATGTTAGCAGGAATTGGATCTGATCAGGTACGAAGCTGATAGATAGGAATGGGCGACCTCCATTCATATATCATATCACGATGAATGCAGGCAGGCTCCAGCGCAATAATAGATTAGACAGCAGTGGAGTTGTGTGGACAGAAAGTGCAGGAGTTGTGTGGACAGAGAGTGCATAGTATAACGGGTGAGTAAGTTGTGCTTAGCTGTGATCCTGTGCACATGGTGGCAAGCAGGAAAGGCTGGATCCAACTGCTTCGTGTTCCCTAACCATCTGATCTATTTGGCACTTTGCCAGCGTTCCGTTCGTTTTAGGATAGTAGTACACTGCTTGTGCACGTGGCCCTCCTCAACATCCGCTTCTTGCCACGAAACCCGCATGCCCTCGCAGGCCCACAAAAGCCCTGTTTGAATTCTAGGGCTGATAACGTTTTTTATATCTACGATTCATTGTGATGGTTGGGTTCGAGTGAGTCTCGAGTCTTGACTTATCTTTTTTATTAAGAGATTTAACAGTGGTAGTTTAAAGGTTCTACGAAATGTTTTTTTTGTTGATATTTTTTTGGGTGAAATTGAATAGTTGTAGTTTAAAGGTTCTACTAAGTGGTAGATGTGTTTTATAGTTGTGAATAATATTATAAAAATATTTGGGTATAGATTTGAATTTATCCTGAGTGGACGAGATAAATTCAGTTTCATGATTACATGTCTCCCCATGGGAGGAGCTGAGGCTCCTCCCTTTCTTACAAAGACGCCCTAAACCATGCTCCTAGAAATACCCAAGAACCCAGGCAAAAAGATCGAAACCCCATGAAGAAGTATGACTAATTGGCACTTGCTCAACTGCATGAGACCAACACAGCTCCAGATGCAACCAAAACAAGCACATGCATTGTGCAATCTAATGAAAGACCTAGGATTGAGCTTCCTCCATCCCAAATCAATGCTTGAATTGAGCACATGAAAACTTATGTGCTCATAGGCAAATTCATTGGAATCTGGCCCACAGAACGTGCCCTTCTAAGTTGGATCACAGTGAAATGGAAACTGAAGGTGCATTTCGACATCCAACTCCGATAAAAATGTTTTTTCACCATCATATTCACTTGGCTCGATGACAGGGACAAAATACTAGAAGGAGGCCCCTACTTCTTCAACTCTGTTGGGATATACCTAAGAAACTGGACAAAACACTTTAGTCTAGACAAAGAAGACTTCACATGGGCTCCTCTATGGATCAGAGTTTACTCCATACCTCAAGACTACTGGGATAACGAAACCCTTAAAGACGTTGGCAATGCCCTGGGTAATTTCGTCCAAATAGAAGAGCAAACCAAGACCAAAAAATATACCTCCTATGTCAGGATCTGTGTCTACATGCACATCGCCAAAGCCCTGCCAAACTCCATCTCCCTTGCACATGAAGAAACATAATGGATCCAAACTCTAGACTATGAACATGTCCCCTGCAAATGCCGCAAATTCCATGAACATGGGTACCTCTTAAGAGACTTCCCTCAAAACAAGCCAGCCACAGCTCCAAAAGGAGCTACCCTTGCAGATGAAGAAGTATTCTGAACAATCCCCACCTAATGCTGATACAACTGTAAGACCCATGTGTCTATAAAATCCATGAACCCGTCAACAAGAAACTGTTTCTAAGCTCTCGCCCAACAATCGGATGGAGGCTCTCCCATTGAGGAAGAAATCTAGTCAACCCCCAAAAAGAAGCACCAGGAGCCCATGCAAAACTAGGAAAACAACTCCTCTTTAGATACAATCCTTACAAAGATCAACACCCAGCCCATTCATTCCTCAATGCCACTATCAGAAAAACCGATATGTTCCACCAGCCAAGATATGGATGCACCTATGTATGAAGACATGGGAGACCTAGATCTGGGAGAGTTAGATTTCCTAGGTCTAAAGGATGGATGCAAAAAACAAGCCTTCCACGTGATCGCTCCAAAGAGGATCCATCTCCTGAAGGAAGCTCTCAACAAAGAAAAAATGCACGCCAGACTTGTGATACAAAACAACCCCCCAATCGATCTAAAAAAAGTGGTTAAAGATCTCAAAAAGCGAGGACACCAAATAGATCTCCAACACATTTCCTCTTTGGGATCTAGGTTAGTGGAGTCAAGGAAATATGCTTAGCTCACTGAATTTTTTCCTTCACATTGTTCATGTTACCAATGAAAGTCATCTCTTGGATCATCAGGAGCATCAATGGTCTCAGAAAGCACATAATGCTCCATAGGAAAATTCACCAAGGAAAACCCACCATACTTCTAATTCAAGAAACAAAATCCAATAATGATAATCTTCAGTATTTATTATCACGCCTCTGGAAAATAGTAACTCCATTGTAGTCGACACGTCCAAGGCTTCTGGTGGCCTTGCAATTGCTTGGAACCCCTCATCTATCATCCTCAATGACTTCAACACCACCAAAAAATCCATCTCAGCGTTCTTTCATCTCATTGGCACAAAGGTGTATGGCTTCATCACCAATGTCTAAGGTCCGCAAACTTAAGAACAAAAGACCAAACTTCTGAAATTTTTGGATTGGTGTAAACAAGAGAATCCCAGACAAAATTGGATCCTCGATGGAGACTTCAACCTCATCACCAGTCTTCGGGAAAAAAAAGGGGGTTGTCGCCTTCTCATAGGAGGAAATTAGATTCAAGATATTCATTGAGAGAAATGACTTGGTGGACCTAGAAACCACCAATGGAATCTACACCTGGAATAACCGATGTGGAGGGGCCTCTCATATTGCCTCACACCTTGACATATTTCTAGTCTATGAAGAAATAACAACAAGAAAGGATGAACTATCAAATACTATCCTCCCCTCCTAAGGATTAGACCACTGGCCCATCTACATGAACTGGCATCAAAGTGGTAAAAATCATTTTCGCCCCTTCAAATTTGAATTTTTTTTGCTAACCAATCCAGAGTTCAAGCTAATGATAAAAAATTGGTGGTCTTCCATCCATCCACTGGGCCACTCCAAAATGTATCGATTCCAGCAAAAATTAGAAATGTTGAAACAACATCTTAAAATATGGAACACATCGACTTTTGGCAACATCTTCCTGGCCAAAACTAATTTGGGGCAGACTATAGAATCTCTTCAACAACAAATCATGAAGGAGGGATGCCCGGAGGCTCTCTCCCATAGAGAAGAAAAACTTCAATAAAAAATAGAGGAGTGTTTTCTGCAGGAAGAAATTCTTTGGAAACAAAAACAAAGAATCTCCTCTCTAAAAGAAGGAGAGTTTAACAACTCTTTCTTCCACCACTCGACCATTCAACACATAATGCATAATAGGATCTCTTGTCTAAAAAAACTATATTGATATAGAATAGAAACCCACAAAGACATTGAAACTGAGCTGATATCTTATTATGAAGATCTACTCTTAGAGGATAACCTCTCGAGGGGAGAAGCCATCCAACAGGTGACCAACCACATTCCCCTCCTGGTCACAGATCAACACAATGCCTCCTTAATGCACCCAATTACTCTTTATGAGGTCGAATCATCTGTCATGCAAATGAAGGAAAATACTGCCCTTGGATCTGATGGTTTCACAATCAATTTCTTCCATGCCTGTTGGGATATGCTAAAGCTGGAGGTGTTGTAAATCATAGAAGAATCTTGTAGCCATCAATGGGTTGTCCTGGCTCCCAATGCCACCTTTCTCACCATCTTTCGCAAAGAAGAAAACTTTATGGCTCCAAGTAAGTACAAACCCATATCTCTTTGTAATGTTATTTATAAAATCATCACAAAATTCATTGCCAATAGGTTAAAACCCCTCCTTCCCCTGCTCATATCCTCAGAGAAAACAGACTATGTTGAAAGAATACAGATTCTTGATGGTATTATTCTATCCCATGAGGTTATCCACTCTCTAAAAACCACCAAGAAACCTAGCATGCTTCTCAAACTAGACCTCTCTAAATCTATTGATCACCTCAGCTGGGAGTACATCAAAAATATTCTCCTAGCCTTTAGCTTCGGTCAATTTTGGGTATGCTAGATCCTCTCTCTCCTTTCCTCTGTCTTTTTCTTTGTTCTTGTTAATGGTTCCCCCTCCCCCACCTTCTCCCTCGACAAAGGAATCCATCAGGGTGATCCCCTCTCCCCTTTTCTCTTGATCCTCATGGCATATGGCTTATAACGAATGTTAGCAAGTTCTTGCTTAAACGACTCCCTAAAAGGCCTAATCCTCCACAACATTTAGCACCTAGCCCACCAACAATTCATTGATGACAACTTGCTCCTCGCACACCCTGTAATGATCCCAAGCCAAAATTTTCACTTGAGACCACTAACTAGCTCGGTTGTGTATGTTGTGTAGGTGTTTTATTAAAGTTTCCAGATATTAAGTATGTTCATACAAGATTGATTCAACACATGAAGATCACAATATACTCAAGATATAGAACACATGCAAAGATCTGACCTTTATTATAGAAGTAGAAATCAGATACAATAGAAAGAGCAGATCTGGAATAATCTTCAGATGGCTCTAGTAGACAACAAGTATGAGCTGCTACAAAATGATCCCGTCAATACAAAGAAGCCTCCAAAGGCTCGATAATAAATGAAGACCAATATCAAGCAGATCTGAATACAAACCCTTCAGTTGAAGAAGCCACGCTCCAAGAGAAGACTGAAGCCCTCAATAATTCAGCCCTAATGGAAGATGAATCCAAATGAGCCCAAACTTGGTCAGATGATAGATCAGGGTAGTGAGATCCTCCTCCTGAAGTCTCAATCCCAACGTCCAAGGCCAACCTCTCCAAATGTTGAATCTTCCAAGGGAGTTGCACCCTTTTGAATGGTTAAAACCCCAGGCAACTCGTCCTTGAAGAAATATACCTCCAAATGATGTGAAACTCTCCAAGAATGTAGATTGAGCCAAGAGAATCCCATGGGAGAAGTTTCAGATCCATATCTCAAGCGGATCTCTCTATATCTAATAAATACAGAAACGTGGGACGTCCTCCTAACCTCCAAATCATCCCAAATTGTTGTTGAAGATTGAGTGATGATAACTCCTCCAAGAAACCCTCAAAATGATGATGGAGCACTTGCAAGTAAAACCCAACTGATGGAATGCCCAACGCTCCTCCTGATTGGCTAGATTGAACCCTTCTCAATGGTATGGTGCGTCGTTGTTGCAAACAACCGAACAGTACGGCCCTGCTATCTTCTGAATCTCTAGAAGGAGATATGCTGAGAATAGAATGGTCTGGAGGAATCTTTCATCTCCAAGACCAAGTTGTGGAACAAGGTGAGTGGATATTTCACCAATGAGTTGCTCACAAGGGTTTGTGTACAACAAAACCCCCAAACTGAATGCTCAAGAGCAATAACAAGCAATACACCAAATTCAGAATGAATAATGGTGCGCCCTAGCATCTTACTTATACTTTTCCTTCTAATTCTCTGATGAGTTAGGTTAACTCCCAGGGTTAACTTCTATTCTTCTGTTGAGTTATCTTGTACTACTTTTATCCCTTTCCTTTCTCAAGTCAACTTAAAATTGTAACTTTAGCCTAGTTGACCTCCCCCCTCAGTGTGAGACTATGACCTAGTGGGGGTGCCCAGACCACTGAGTCTCCTCATCACCTCTCTAAGAGGTGGTGTACATTACACACCCCTCCATTCAAGAATCATGTACCCTTCAGAGCCTTCTCAATGCTTTCTCAAATGCCTTGGGAGACATAATCAATTTGGAGAAATATCTCATCTTGTTATTCACCACTCTGCGCAAAACCCAAATAAATATTGCCAGAACTCTGGGTTTTTCTACCTCCCCTCTCCGCTCCAAATACTTGGGTTCCCCCATAATTGCTTTAACCATCAAACACTCCACCTGGAAGGAAATCATTGACAAATTAACTAAAAATATGTCCTCCTAGATTTCTCGAACCCTCGATCTAGGTGGGATTTTAGTTCTCATTAAGTTTGTTTTAAAAGCAATGCCTTTGTTTCTCTTTTATGTTATTACAACCCCCAAATAGGTTCTCAAAACTATCCAGAAAATACAATGCACTTTCCTATGCGGTGGTAATAATAAAACCCACAAATGGGATTTGGTAAAGTGGGACATAATCTGTTTAGCAAAGAAAATGGGGGGCTTAGGCCTAATGCATATGATCAAGAGAAATGAAACTCTCAGCATGAAAACCTGGTGGAACTGGGTCTCCAACAAGTCCAATCCTTGGGCACAACTATGGCACAAAAAGTATGCTCCAAATTGGGGCCTGCACTGTAAGTTTTAAACTTGTGAAGTAAAGCAATGCATATAGAATTTTAAGAAAAGCAATATTTAATCAATGGCTCATACATAGAGTACACAGAGATTTTATACCGGAAATCCTCAACCGAGAAAATATTTATTATATTCATTATATTGAATTTCACCATTCACTATACAATATATACAATGTTTTTAGGTATTTGGTAGATACCAAAACCCTAATCCCTAAAACCAGGATTATTTTTAGTAAACTGCTAAAAATAGCAAAATCCGCTAAAAATAGAAAAAACCGCCCAAAACAAATATTTTGGGGCACTTCCCCAAACTCTACATGTAACCAGGGGGGGGGCATACCTGCCCCCCTTGGGACCCCTCTAGGGAAGCGCTCGATGCACACGGCACAAACAACGAACTACTACGAGGGATCGTTAGACGCAGTTGTCATGTCTAACGCACCCACACATACACATGCAAAGAATATAACACATACCCAACACACACAACCTGATCTGTTTTACTCCTAATTCTCAAGGATCCCTCACATGGAGGTCTACAAAACTCCAGTGTCGTCTCATTCAACAAAATAGCTTTTGGAAATCAGGAATGGCACCTAAGCCAAGTTCTGGACGTATTCTTGGCAGCAACTTTGATGTTTGGGAAGACAGTACAACCTCCCACCTCAATAAGTTGGCTCCTTACAAAAAATTTTCAAATATTTATATACCTGTTATATCCTTTTCTCCTTCATTTTTCACAAACACTTTCCTGATGATGGACCACACTAGTTTGGTCCGAAACATCAAAAATAAAAAAACCTATGCGATGAATCCGAAAGAACTCTCTGATCAAAACAATGGTCGCAAAAGTCTTAGAATAGAAATATAACCTCCCACCTCAAGAAAGCGCGAATTTCAAAGACCTCTGGCATACTATTGACCAATAAAAATTCATGAAATGGTTCTTGCTTCACAACTCCCTTCTTTATCTTCCTGTAGAGACCAGAGCTCAAATCAAGAAAAATATGAATAACCAGAAAATTTGAATCAACTAGGACGATGATAGGCTCAGATGGGGGTACCTTCCAAAAGGATTTTTTACAGTCAAAGAAGCTTATCAACTTCTCACCCCCCTCTACGAGATCCTCCAAATCATTCTTGGTCCAAACTTTGGTCCCTTGGAAGCTAGCCTAAGATCTCAACTTTTCTCTGGCTAGTTCAGCATAGACACATCTTAACTTTGGAAAACATTCTCAAAAGGGGATTGTATGGACCTTCTCATGGTTCTCTCTACTACAACAATGAGGAATCCTTAGACAACCTCCTTGACAACTAACCCTTCAACAACATTCTTTGAGACAATGTAGTCATTTCCTGTAAAATATTCGACCGAGTTCATGGTAATATCACTCAATCTCTTAAAACATGGGCTGGAAATCCTTACTAGAACACAATTCTCAACTATATTTTGCAGCTTCTCCCTAGTTTCATTATATGGAAAATTTGGAAAGAGCGCAACCAACACATCATCGAATATCACTCCTCCTATGAATACTCTCTATGGGAAACCTGTAGAAAACATATTTTGGAAATGATTCATCTCTAATCCTGGTCCAACCAAGACTTTCAAGCGCAGCCAAATGAAGCATTAATTCTGTAGAGATGGGACATGTTTTCTCACACCCACATGGGCACTCATTTGAACCCATATGCCCACACGAGGTCTCCCTCTAGTCCAGAGCACTTGTGTCGTCCTCCTCATGCTTTCCTCAAACTCAACTTTGATGGAGCTTCCAAAGGAATTCCTGGTCCTGCGGGCTTTGGTGGTGTCTTCGGAGATATCTTAGGTGACATTCTTCAACTCTTCTATGGGGCCATTGGCCATGAAAACAACAATGTCACATAATTCTCAGGTCTCCTCGTCGGTCTTCGATTAACACACAAAAGAGTTATCTTCCCTCTCATAGTCGAAGTTGACTCCCAACTCATCATATCCATGGAAATATGTCTTAAAAATGGCTCCCAAAGATAAAAAATATTCCCCCAGTTGGAGAGTGGATCAAGGACTTCAACTTCTGCAACTTTTGGAATTCAGGGACTCCATTTCTTGCCACCATGTTCGACGTAAGGATAAATCCCTTGTAGATAGAATTTCCAATGAAAGTATCATGGACAAATTTGACCTTAAGGATCACATGCTAGATGATCTTTCCAATGACAGATTCAAGTGAGACTGCATCGACATTTCCCTCGGGGACTCTTTTTCCTCATATGTGACTGCCACTCCTACCCACCTGGCAGGAAACACAAGATCCCATGACATGCGAAACAATGACCTGGTGCGTTCCACCTCATTCTCCCCTCATGTAAATTAACTCACCCCTCCTCCCAAGACATCCATAATTTACTTAGTGAGATGCTCCAACACATCACTTGCATGCCTTGAGTACGCATGCATTGATCATCCTCAACTTACACCCCTCCATGCCCAACCATTTTCATTTTGTCTCCCTCGACCACCTATAATGTTCCTCCTTTTTTTACAACCTCTTGGTCCTCCGCAAGTAGTTTCTCTATCCCCCCTCTATGCATTGCAAGATCAACCCTTCATATATGCCTCCCCGTAAGTGTTTCATACCCACCTTGGGGAGAAGCGGGCATGCTGGGTGTGTTTCCACAACACCTTCCTCATCCATCATGTCCAACCTATGACCACTCTATTCCTAATTCACTTAGGAAACTGTAATATGATTGGAAGGAGGAAATCTCGGGCTCCCTCCCTCCCGCCATCAGACCTCCAGACATCGTCACAACTATTTGTTGGTGAAGGATCTACTCACCCCTGCCCTCCTTAGCCTCCTGAGTTTCTTTGTTCAAATCCCTTCGAGCTCAGCTTGCTCACCGCACTTCCCCCATCGCTCACCCTACTCTTTCCACTCCACCCTCCCCCGATGCCCATCTTCCTCCTTCTGTGACCCACCCCGACACCTTGGTTCCTCAGCTGAATTTGAGCAAGCAAGCAACAAAGACTTCACAAGTCAAGCAAATTTTGCTGGCGGCTCCTTTAATAAAGAGTGCAACCCTCCGAGTCAAGGAACCAAGCTTAGACAACTCCACCTCTTCTAGTAAAAAAACCTCCAATTTCAAGTAAAATTACAAGTATCAATTATAGTAAAAAAACCTTCTAGTAAAATTACAAGTATCAATTATAGTAAAAAAACCTTCTAGTAAAATTACAAGTATCAATTATAGTAAAAAAACCTCCAATTTCAAACCTAAAAATTCTCAATTTTACTATAAATTATATAACAAAATTTCAATAATAATTTTCAAAAAAATTCATATCATATAACTTTTCCCATTTCTACAAATAAACAAACTAATTATGCTGAAAGGCGTATACCTATTGACAATGGGTAGATTTAATAGGGGTTTAGTGCTTAATAAGTTTTCTATGGACAGGATTAAATATGGTTGGAATATTCTTAGTAGTCACACAAAATAAATGGCTGTAATTTCAATCATTAACTTCCTAGCTATTGTAAAGACATACGTTTATGTGTTTACTTTTTTACATTTATCTAATCATATTTAAAAATTACTTTGATAGCTAACTGATTGCCACGTAAGTGATTAACAGAAATTAAAATATTAACACCAGATAAATGAAGCTCAACCGTTTATTTGTTAATCAATAATAAAATTTAATATATTCTTTTAAGGATTCTTTTCATCTTATCAGCCTTTCGGCGTTGATCAACCACAATTATGTGACTGTGCTAGTATAATATAACAATGAAACATAAAATAAACCAATAACAACACATGAAGTCATATCGATAGACAATAGTCATACTGATATGACAACAATTACCATATGAGAGGAACAAGCCTCTCTAGATTTTAACTTACGTCGTTGTTTCACAAAAATTAACCATTTAAGTTATGTAAATCATACTTAATGTGTTGCTTACACATAGACACAGAATTTAGTATAGTATAGTAGTGAAACAAAGGTGCATAGAATAAGTAAATAACACAAAACATAGTCGTCAACAGAGGACACACAAGAGAATTTTGTAAGAATGTTAGCAACAACAAGAGGGATTACCTTAAATTATGAAAAGGTTTGAAAATACTTCAGCGTTTTCGCGTGGTGATCCAGTATGTCGACCCATATCTATGTAGATTAAACAAATAAAATAAAATAAAAACAGAAACATTTCGTAAGAATGCGAGCAGCTGGGGGTGATCTTGTATGGTTGACTTATATTTCTATATAAATATTGATGAACTTGGTACAATTTGTATTTTTTTTTTTTTTTTTTTAGAAAAAGCAGTTGTCTTGTTATTCAGTTTTAAATTAAAGGTAACTTTTGAATATATATAAGTTCTTAGTGATTACAACAAACTTATTATGATTTTTATTCATGTCATTATTGGGAAATGAATAAGGGTGGGGAGGATACCAATCATTCCTTAAAACCATCCCAACTAAACCCAATTCACTTATTACTTATTACTCTTATAGCTTGATACATATATCAAATGATATGTAAATTGATAAAAAAATCAATGAATTTTTACAATAAATGAACAATTGTTGATGATTTTTAAAATTTTAATAAAAATTGTAGTTTTTGTTCAAAGAGCTTTGACACATTGAATGCTATTAAAGAGAATCTAGTGAGCATGGTACAATGGGAAAGGGACGAAGTAGAAAAGGAAGCACAAACTTGTCTCACTCTGACAACTACTCAAATGGGGTGGTAAGATAGGAAAAATCACCGTCACCTATGAAGCATGCTCTAATCACTCAATCTATAATAAAAGTTATGAGATACAATGGAGCTAAAAGCATGCTCTAATTACTCAATCTATAATAAAAGTTATGATATACAATGGAGCTAAAAATCTTGGATAGTGTTTTATTTTTTGCAAAATCTACAAAATACTTTTAATCTAAAGGACAATAGACTTTTCTCAAGTTTTTCATCTTAGTGTTCATGTGATTTTATAGATCATACAATTATTCCATACAATTTGATAAGCAAGCATAAATATCTTTAAATTTATAAAAAGCACAAATATCTTTAAATAAGATTCATAAGACATGGTATGGATAATTAAATTCAATTGGTTTGTCACAATGGTGAGAATCTGACTACTTCAATTGATTGAGCTAAAGACCAAAAATAATACCTTGTTAAATAACGATGCTATTTAGGCAATCAAGGAGTACAAATATTTCTTACAAGACATATTCATTGTATTACGAGAAATACGAAGGGGTAGATTCCCCTGCATGATTGACTACATATGTTAGGATGGCATTAGAGTGCATTGTATGCAATGAGATGCATGATTGACTAGGTATGATAAGATAGAATTAGACTGCATTATATGTAATGAGATGGTGTCACTTGGACAATGTTATAAGGTGGTTATAAGTCCATTGGAGAAAATGGAATTGAGTCGAAGAATAAGTGTGTGATGGGTAAGAAGAGAAAAGAAATATCACAGGAAGGCATTATATACCATGTTTTATAAAAAATATATAGGTTGAAAGAGTGAGTAAGGAGAAAAAAAAGTACCTATATTGAAAGAATGAGCAATAAAGAAAATTTCTAATGCTAATAGCTTCATCATCTAAGTCCTAATCTAAGTCCTAAAATGTGGTTGGTAAATCTTAAAATGTGGTTGGTAATTGTATTGTAATGAAGAAAATCACATTAACAAGTACCAAAATGAAAAGGAATTGTAAGGGATTGTGATAAAAATTAATATTACAATGACAACACTTCAACAACATAACTATTGTTTTATAAAAAGTAACTATATTTTATTAATTTAAATAATTATTACTAAATCACCACAAGTTGAAAGCATAAATTAAACCAATACTATAATATCATAACATAACCATTATATTATAAAATTTAATTATTATATATGATTCTAAACTATTATTAATATGTTACTACATTATAAAAACATAAAATAAACAAATAATATTATAGAAACAATACAACACAATAATTTTTGCATCTTTCAAAGTAAAGAAATTAAAAAAAAAACTTTAATTTTATTTTTTCTTTCTCCCTTGTTTATCCAACACGCTTGACACATAGATACCCACAATGGCACATAATGCATATGAAATGTTTATTATAGATATAGTGATTTTGTGAGAATGTGCTTGTAGGTTTAGGTGATTTTTTCATTACAAAGATGATTTATTATGATAAAACGTGAAAGCCAAAAATTGTAGCAAAATAAAATCTAGAGGGTGACATTGTTGAATGTGGGAGGGTAATATTAATTTACATATTAATTCTTTTTTATATTTAAATTTTAATTTATGAGCTAATGACAAGGACTTGTGACTAACTTGACAAAAATTGTGACGAATTTTATAAGAATCATGTTAATTAATTCCACATAAAAATCTAGAGCAATAATTAAGGGTGACATTGTTGAGTGTTGCAAAATAACATTAATTAATTACAAATCAATTTTTTTTATACTAAACTTTTAATAACTAGATCTATGAACTAATGACAAGAGCTTGGGACTAACTTGACAAAAAACTTGTTAACTAACTCCACACATTAGCTAATTAGAATAGAAAACTTCGATCTAATTATTAAATTATGAACTAATAAACATATACTCTTCATTGTTCTTTATTCTTTTCACTATTACAACAATAAAGAAAAGAAAAACACAAAATAAACCTTTAACATAATTAATAAATAAAAAGTTAAAAAAAAAACAAAGTTTGCAATTAATTATATTAATAATTTAATTAATATAAAAGTATATCATCAAACCAGAATTATTTAAAAAATTAAAACTAAATTATATATTTGTTGGTATGGTTACTGATTTTTTTGCACAATGGTATAATTACTATTATTATCAAAAATAAATAATTAAAAACTTTTAATATTTTTAGACATTCTATTTATTTTTATTAATATATTAAAATTCAATAAAATTATATATTTATTTTTAATAATTAACATTCTTTAGTATATATATGTTAATAAAAATATCATCTCAATATAATTAATTAAATTAATAATAATAATAATAATCCATTTTTAAGGTTACGGTCAAGCTAGATACTTAATTGGTGTATGAGACCTCTTAGTTTATGGGACAAGGGAGCCCTTCCTCTCAGCGATTTGACTGGTAAAGTCTACGGAGGTATACATACCCTACCCCCTTTGGATTTGAACTTATGACCTGTTAGGAGGAAACACATGTTCTTAACTATTAGGTTCACTCAAAATGTCACACCTTTTTATTTTCTTATTATCTATATTTAAATCTAGATTTTTCTCATTTTCTTATTGTCGATGTTTAGATCTAGATTTTTCTCAGATCCAATTTGTGTGGAGTTTGTTTATTTGTCTGGAGTGAATGAGACAATTTTGTCTCGACCCTTTGTGTGAGACTATCTTCACTAATTATCTAATTTGGTATTAGAGCAGGTGTAGTATGCTAAGAGGGCATGAGCTAGACAGCTGATCCACGTGTGTGCTGAGTAGTGCAATCGATCTGAGTGTGTTATAAGGAGAGAAATCAATCTGTATGTGTGCTGATTGTGTTCTAAGGAGATAAATCAATCTGTGTGTGTGCTGAATAGAGTAGTCGATCTGTGGACATGTGAAAGGTGGTCCACATGAAGGAGATTGTTGTGTGCCAGAGCAACTGACAAGTTAATTTCACGCGAAGGAGTTCAATGGCCTGGCCTGTAAGACAGCTTGTTGGATTGTGTGGTGGAGATTGCTGCCGGAAAGTTTGCTGGCCTGTAAGATAGTTCGTTGGCATGGAAGAGTCATTGTTGTTCTATTTCTGTGAGTGTTGTCCACTGCCAAAAGATCATTCAGATGATCACGTCCTCCCTCGCTCAACTTATTTTCTCTATCAAATCTCCTCTGGCGGTATTTTCATATCCGCATAGCTGAAAAAATTTGAAATTGTAGGATGTTGAATAGATGAACAGATTCTAGGCATAAATGATATAACCACGTTAGATGGAGAAAATTATTTAAATTGGAAGTTTAAGATGCACACCATGAAAGGATATAACTTTTGGTCAATCGCACATGGCCATGAAGTTAAACAAGCAGCCTCAGTTCATGATTGGGAGTGACGAGAGACTAAGGAAAGGTTGGACAATGCCCTTAAAGCACAATATCATTACTCATATTATTAGAGACAACTAAACATCCAATGAAACATTGTAGGCGCTTAAGGATATTCACCAGAGGTCAAATATAATCAGAGTGTTTTTTTAATAACAAACTATTCTCAATTAAAATAGAGGAAAATAAAAGTATCATTGTTAATTTTCTTTCTAGAATCAAAGAACTTAAAGATAACATTGTATATGTAGATTAGAAGATTTCAAGTATTAATCTATTTATTGTTACATTGAATGACATGTTAGATGATTATCAAATGTTTATCATTGGTTTTATATTTAGAGAAAAATCATTTACATTTGATGAATTGGCAAGTATTGTTTTTAAAGAGAAATAAGGAAGAAAGAATCTTAATAGTAGCTCTCAAATTTTAGATTTGGTAGATTTGGCATTGGTAACCAAAGGGAAACAACTATACAAAAGAAATCCATGCGAAAGGAGTAAAGAAGGAAATGTGCATGCCTAATCACAGCAAGGCATGCCACCTCGCACCACCAAGAAGAGATACCAATGTATAGAGGAATGATGGATGCTTCTATTGTAGTAAGGTTATTCAATTCGCTAAGGAATGTAGGAAGAGGAGATTTGATGAATTCAAATATAGAAAACATATAAGAAATTTTGTTAATAAAAAGGCTACAATAAATGATTTCAAAAACCAAAAGTTGTTTATTTATGATTATTCCTTATCTGACTCATAATATTAATTCTTGATTTATTGATTCTGGTGCTTCAATATATATGCCATGTGATAAGGATTGGTTTAATACATATCATGAAAATGGTAATGGTGCTCATATCTATCTAGGAGATGATGGATCACATCAAATCAAAGGTTATGGAGATATATGTGTGACTTTTCCTAATGGCTACAAGAAGCAAATTCAAAAATTTACTGTGGAAATAAAGAAGAGTTTAATTTCAGTTTCCACTATTGCAGATCAAGATTTAAAAGTTGAATTTGTTATGTTTTTGAAGTACATACAAGATCGCTACAAAGTTGTAGTAATATGATTCATAGTTGGAGGAATATACAACCCTGATGTAATAAGGAAGGAACATCAAGCATTGCCCTCAATATCTATGTGACTAGAGTAATTATCGCATCAAAGGTATGGTCATATCGATAATAATGGTTTGGTCTTACTTGATAAAAAAGAATTCGTGACATGTATTCTAATTCTTAAGTATGAACATGATGAATGTGAGAGATGTGCATTCTGAAAATCTTATAGGGAAGCGTTTCCTACACATTTAGATCAAAGGAAATGATAAATTTTTAAGCTAGTGTGTACAGATATGTGTGGTCGTATGCAAAAAAAGTCATATGGTTGAGAATATTATTTCCTTGTCTTTGTGGATGATATATATAAGTACACTTGGCTTTATTTTATCAGTAAAAAGAGTAGCATTTTTTAATATTTTGAAAAATTTAAGAATTTGGCTGAAAAGAAAACATGTGGTACATCAACATTATTCAATCAGATCAAGGAGGAGAATACATATCAGGGAATTTTGTCAAATATTGTGAATACAATGAGATTCAAACACAATTTAAAGTGCCACATTCTCCTCATGGAATGGAGTATATGAGAGGAAAAACATAAATTTTGTTGACTATGCTCGTAGCATGATAAAAGGTAAATATGTTTTTAACATTTCTTGGTTGGAGAATTAAACAATATTATGTATCTTAAATATAGAATTTATTCAAAATTTCTATAGCACAAAACACCCTTTGAAGTATTTTATGGCTTTAAAGCAGAGGCCAGTCACTTGAGAATTTTTGAAAGAAAGGAATTTTCTCATATTCCCAATGAAGATAGAAGAAAGATTGATGTTAAGGCAATCTGTTAGGGACTTAACCTCACTAACCCCTCACGTAGGTAGAATAATATAATTCTATATAATAAAGGCCAATATTAATAAGGACTAGAAATAACGAAGAATAAGTCAAATGTAAGAAGACATAATATAAGTGTTTGCTTCTAGAAGGATCTTCCTCTAGATTGTTATTTTAGATAGATAGATTTAGTATAAAAAGTAGTAGAGGGTATGATAAATATTGTCTTGGATATTATTGTAATAGATATCTACTCTGCTGGAAGTTGCTCCCTCAAAGAGGCAAGTGAACATTGATATCAATAATGAAAGTGCTCTTTATGGTGTTATTATGGTATTATTATGGTATTGTTTTGGTTATACCATTGTTTCTCTGCCATTTCTAGCTAAAATGTTTATGTTCTACATACTATTTTATATTTGGAATACTAGAAGTGGTATCAGAGCACCTTCCTCAACAGAAAATTTTGGGTTAAATTTTTTCAGGGTAGAGACGTATTATGGTGTCTTAAAGCTACAGAGATATGTTGTTATGCTCATAAACCCATGGTCATTGATTCATACATGCAGGAAATACAAGTGGTACTTAAACGCACATCTGGTGGCCAACCTTGTAACCCATGTTGGTACCCGTTCGAGTGGTAGTGCATCAGACAATGCCTGTATATGGATCAATCTAGATCTCCTGAATCCCTCCATAGATAAACTGATTGATTGCATGATTGTTATAGTGCCACCGAGAATAACACTTGGGAAGATACTCTCTAGTACCTCGGTAGTTGAGTGGTATGACTAAGGGAACGACCTAGCCTCCTTAGTTGGTGCCCTGAGATATTTGGTTGTGTACTATTGTTGGACCCCACATGTATATCAGAGAGCTATAACATAAGGATAAACCTTTTCTATAGAAACCCTAAATATCCTACCCCTGGGGACGAAGAAAAAAAAAACAAGAACATACAAAATCTATTTTCGCGCAACTGTGCCTTTTGCATTCTAGTTGCAAAATTACTACACATTTCTTCATGTTAACCATTTGGACATTTATTCATGCAATATTATTCAGGTCGGAGTATAACTCCTCAGGAGTGAAAAAAAAAGAAAACGAGTATAGTGGTTCTTCCAACACACTTATTTGGGATCTATCCCACTAGGTTCCTCTCTTCGCCTTGATTCTAGTGATACCTATCATTTTTAACAAAAAAAAAAATTGTGGACCCGACCCTTCTCCGACACCCTTATTTGGATCATTTCCCTTTGGATCCCCCTTTTCCACCTGATCACAGTGGTATCTATCATTTGACACCCTTCTTCTCTGTAGTCCCATCCACCCCTCTAGAACCATTTTGTTTCCCCTATACCTTTTTCCAACTCATTTGTCCAAATGAATACCACATGAGCCCAAGAACTCAATGCCTTGATTGCTTACACCCACTAGAACCATGAATACATCAAGACTATCGGTGTCAACCTTAGCTCAATCCATTCATCTATTGACATCCTCAAGGAACAATGTCCCCACATCAAAGACCTCAAAGACCTCAAAGAACACTTCCTAGGTCGTTTCCAGAACCCTTCCTCTTCTGAACAACTATCTTATCAAGATGACCATGACTCTTCCCATTACCAAGGTCCTCATACTACCCACTTTTCCTCATACCTCCACCCTCCCAAAATTGAGGTGAACAAATTTGATGGATCAAATCCTATAGGTTGGGTCACCCAAATGGAACATTATTTCTCTTTGCATGACATTATTGATGATGTAGCCAAGATTCATTATGGTTTCCTACATCTAGATCTAGAATGATGGCAATGGTGGAAATGGAAAAAAAAAGCACGCCAAGGGTATCTTGCTTGGACACGGTTTGTGGCCAAGATTTATGACTGCTTTGACTCTGACACCCACCATTTAGGTCGTTTGACCAAGTTAAGCCAGTATGGTACAATGGAATACTTCATTGCAGCATTTGAGCACTTGGATTCCATAACGGAGGGCATGTCACATGATTTCCTTAGGGAATTCTTTATCAATGGAATCAAATATGAAATTTGTTGGAAGCTATTCACCAGACATGCAAGCTATTCAACGAGCTAAGGAAGAACAATAGATTGTATCCTCCAAGACACAAAAACCCTCCTTTCCTCCTCTCCCTAAACCCACCATTTTTTTTCCTCTTGCAACTCCCCTCAAGATCCAAAAATTAACCAGGGATTAAATGGTTGAACAAAAACTCAAGGGTCTTTGTTATAATTGTGATGACAAATATTTTCCCGTGCACAAGTGTAAGGAACAAAACATTTTTATGGTTGTGATTGAAGATCTTTCTGAAGAAGATGTTATTTTCCCTCCCGTGGAGGAACTACCACTGCCATCTTACCTCAGCCCACCCTCTGATCCACCAGACGTTGAGTCAGTGATTTCACTTAATGCCGTCACTAGCTTCTTCGCTCCTCAGACTCTCAAACTAATTGGTTACATCAAAAATAGGAAATTCATCATCCTTGTGAACAGTAGTAGCACACATAACTTTATTCATCATCGCATTGACGAAGAAGTCAATTGTTACATCTGTGTCATCAATAATTTTCAAATCATGATTTCCAATGGTTGTTCCATGAAATGTTGGAGATGATGTGAAAATGTGCAACTCCAAATTGGTCAGTATCACCTGAAATCCCATATGTTAGCTATAGACATGGCTGGTTGTGATATTTTTCTTGGTGTTGAGTGGTTACACACTCTAGGCCCCATTCTCATGGATTTTAAGGACTTAACCATGCAATTCCAATAGGAGGGAATCATGTATAAGTTCCAAGAAATCACAATAGGCTCCCCTGAGATCATTAGTTCACAATGCATGGAAAAGCTCCTCAAAAAAGGTCATTCAGGAATTATAGTCGAACTCCACTCCATTCATGTTGTTGAGATGCCTTATGTGCATATCAACCTCCAATATATCCTCTCCCACCAACAAGTTATTTTTACCACCCCCAAAGAACTTCCCCCTTCCTGTGGACTCCATGATCATTCCATCTCTCTCATCCTAGGATGTCTTCCTCTGAATGTTAAACCTTAGCATCATACATTTTCCTAGAATAATGAAATTGAGAAAATTGTCCATGAATTAATAGAAGCCTATGTTATTCATCCCATAACTAGCCCATATTATTCCCCTGTGGTCATGGTACTCAAGAAAGAATGAACTTGGCATATGTGTCTTGATTTCCTCACCCTCGCCAAACTCAAAATCAAAGACAAATTCCCCATTCCTATCATTGATGAGCTCTTGGATAAATTGATTGGTGCTAAGTACTCCACGAAATTGGATCTGTGTTCTGGCTGCCACCATATCCGTATGAAATAAGAAGACATTCCCAAGACTTCATTCAACACTCATGAGGGTCATTATGAATTCTTGGTAATGTCATTTGGATTGTGTAATTCTCCTTACACTTTTGAAAGTCTTATGAATCATGTCTTCCATCCTTTTCTCTATCATCTGTCTTAGTTTTCTCTGATAGTATTCTCATCTATAGTAAAACTTGGCCATCCCATATCTCCCATGTGGATCAAGTTCTCCATCTACTCTCTAAGAACCAACTTTTCCTCAAAAAATCTAAATGTTCCTTTGGTGCCTCAGAAGAGGAATACCTGGGTCATATTGTCGGCAAGGATGGTGTCCGAGTGGATCCTAAGAAAATTGAATCTATGCAAGATTGGCCTCTCCCTAAAAATATTAAGAGATTGCATGTTTTTATGGGTTTAACGAGATATTATAAGAAGTTTGTTCCGAATTATTGAAAGCTTGCAGGTCCTCTCACTTATCTCTTGAAAAAGAATGCCTTCACTTGGACTTTAGCTGTAGATCATGCCTTCCAAGCCTTGAAATATGATATGTGCTGGACTCCTGTCCTATCCCTCCGAGACTTCACAAATACATTCATATCGGAATATGATGCTTCTGGTAAAGGAATTGGAGGCATCTTCATGCAAGATGGAAGGCCCTTGGCCTTCACTAGTAAACAATTTTCAAAGTGACATTTTGACCAATCCATTTATCAAAATGAAATGTTAGCTATTCTGCATTTTGTGGATCTATGACATCCTTATTTATTGGGTCAACTATTCCAAGTAAAAATTGATCATTAGAGTCTCAAGTATTTCCTAGAACAACGAATTTCATCCCCGACGTAGTAAAAATGGATGACCAAGCTATTTGGCTATGATTGTGAGATCATTTAAAAGAAGGGAAAGGAAAATGTAGTGGCCAATGCTCTTTCCCAAAAATATGAAGAGGATGCATCCCTTTTCTCCCTCTCCTTCATGGTACCAGATGGGCTCCAAGCTGTTCGTCAAGAATGGCTACAAGACGCTCAGATTTCTATCCTGCTCCACCAATTTCAACACAATTCTTCAGTTTCTCTAGGGTACTCTTGGTATAATGAAGAGCTTCACTACAAAGGGAAATTGTATTTATGCAAGCAATCCTAACTCAAATCCACACTGCTTTCTGAACTTCATGCCTCACCCACAGCTGGGCATTTAGGGTTTACTAAAACCTATGAACGAGTCAAGCGCTATGTTTTCTAGGAGGGTATGAAATAGGAAGTCTGCACCTTTGTGGAAAAATGTGAGGTCTGTCAATGCAACACGGGAGAAATTGTCAAAGCTTCGAACACAGTCCAACCACTTCCAATTCCCCCTGCTATTTGGCAAGATATTTCTATGGATTTCATTGTAGGATTACCTAAAACGGAAAATAATTCAGTCATCACGGTAGTCATAGATATTCTCTCCAAATATGCTCATTTTTGGGCTCTTCAACACCCGTTCAAAACCGCCACTATGGCTCAAATCTTCATGGACAATACCTTCAATCTTCATGGCCTGTCTAATTCTATTGTCTCTGATAGAGACCCCACTTTCAACAGCAATTTTTGGCAAGAATTCTTCAAGCTACGGGCCATCCAATCTCATCTCAACACTTCCTATCACCCCCAGAGAGATGGCCAAACTGAATTTGTCAACAAGCGTTTGGAAACATATTTGAGGAGTTTTGAATCTGAGTAGAAAAAATGATGGCCTCAATGGTTACCCCTAGCTGAATGGTGGTACAAAAAATCTCACCATACAATTACTCACATGACTCCTTTTGAATCATTCAATTCCCAAAATACCACATCAGGTCTCTCCTATATCCCAGGGGTCTCGAAGGTTCAAGAGGTTGACAAAAATCTTACATTCTGCGAGGCTATTCTTCGTGCCTTCAAAGAAAATTTGGTCATGGATCATAATAAGATGAAGCAACAAGCATATCAAGGTCGTTTTGAATGTCATTTTTTTTAAGGGGATCGGGTATTTCTTTCAACTACAACCTTATAAGAAAAATTCACTCAAAGATCAATAATTTCATAAATTTATGCCCAAATTATATGGTACTTATCATTTCTCAAGTGTGTGGGATCGATGGCCTATCAGTTAGCTATACCCAGTCAGTCGAAGCTCCATCTTGTTTTTCATGTTTCCTGCTTAAAGAAGGTGATTGTAACTAATTGCCAAACTCAAACTAGTCTCCCTGAGTTGGATGAAGATGGTTCCATATGGTTGCAACCACATCCAATCTTGTCCTAGAGAAAGCATCATCTTCATCAATGAACCATTCAGGAAGTGTTAGTCCAATGGAAATATACACCTCCAAAAGATGCAACTTGGGAGCAAACCACAATTCTACAACAATTTTCTCATCTAAATCCTTGAGGACAAGGTTATTCTTCAAGGGGGAGGGCATGTTAGGGACCTAACCTTCCTAACCCCTCTTGTAGGTAGAATAATATAATTCCATGTAATAAAGGCCAATATTAATAAGGCCTAGGAATAAGGAATAATAATTCAAATGTAAGAAGACCTAACAGAAGCTTTCGCTTCTAGAAGGATATTCCTCTAGATTGTTCTTTTGGATAGATAGATTTAGTATAAATAGGAGTAGAGGGTATGAAAAATCTTGTCTTGGATATTATTGTAATAGAGTTCTTCTCTGCTAGAGGTTTCCCCCTCGAAGAGGTAAGTGAACATTGCTATCAGTAATCAAAATGCCCTTTCTAGTGTTACTTTGTATTATTCTGATATTTTTCTGGTTATATAATTGTTTCTTTGCGATTTCTACCTAAAATATATCTTCTTTGCATGCTATTTTATATCTGAATACTACACAATCAAATGCATGTTTATTGGTTATTGCATAGATCATAAATCTTATAAAATGTTTGATCTTCTAAGTCATAAGGTTTTTGTAAGTAGAGATGTATTAGTTCATGAACATGCATATAATCTAGAAAGGAGGATAGTCATGTTGTATGGAATCTTTGTAATGACAATGATGAAAGTGTCAATGAAGAAGAATATGTTGAAAATGTTCAAGCAGAAGCTTCAAGTAGCATGGACACTTCAATTAGCTAGGGTACACCAAGAAGAGATGAAGTAAATCCACAAAGTAGTGTAGCACCAATGAGAGTAATAGGACAAAATCAGAGACACGTGTAAGGTATAAAGATTATGCATTAATGACTAAAGTTATAGAATTAAACGAACCTATAAATTTTAAACAAGCTAAATATCATAAAGTTTGGATGGATGCCATGAAAGAAGAATAGGATTTTATAATGTAAAAGGAATCATGGGAACTGCCTGAGAATAAAGTCCCTATAGGTTTGAAGTGGTTGTACAAGATAATGTTTAATTTTGATGGTAGTATGCATAGATATAAGGCAAGATTGGTTGCAAAGGGTTACTCACAGATAAAAGGTAAAGACTATGATGATACTTTTGCACCAATAGAAAAAACGAAAAAAACTAAAGTAATGATAGCATTGCCCACTAAATATAATTGGATTCTACATTAGTTTGATGTAAAATGAACTTTTCAAAATGGAGAATTAACGAAAGATGTTTATCTTGTTCAATTAGAGGAGTTTGTAATGTAGGGCCAGGAGCATCTTGAATTAATAGAATATGTTTATCTTGTTCAATTAGAGGGGTTTGCAAAGAAGGGTCAGGATCATCTTGTCTATAAGTTAAGAAAAGATTTATATGGAATTAAACTGCCACCCATGTCTTGGTATGTAGAAATTGTAACTTTCTTCTTTCAACAAGGACTCATACAATGTAAATGTTAAGTACCAAATACCCGAATACAAAGTATCACAATAGATCCAAAGATATCTGAATACAATCACCACACAAGATATATGAAACCATATAGAAAAACACAATTTTATTATATCAAACCCTTGAGGTAGGGAAACACCATACAATGGATCCTATTATGGAAGGGATCCTCTTATGTTCACTTGCCTCTTCGAGGGGGCATCCTCCTATTGAGCTTCCGCTCCAAATACAATATTTATCTTCATATCTCATTACATTGTTTGAACCCCTTTATATAGTGCTACCATCACCTAAGAACATTCTAGAGGAGGAATCTTCTAGAAGTAGAACCTTCTAAGAAGTCCTCTTACATTTATTATATCTAACTGCCATAGTGGGCCTTATTTAATAATATAGTGGATCTAGTCCATCTTACATTGAATGACCTCCACTATTATCACTATGGGCCCTCTGGCCCCCCCCACTACCTCTCTAGCTACCTTACAGTAAAGGTCATCCAAATATTTATATGAGTGAATGTAAATATAAAAAGGAGTTATTCAAGAGTCTTAATATGAATGAATGTAAGGAAGTGTCTACTCCATTAGATCAAAATGTTAAGCTTAGTGTTAATGATCAAACAAAAGAGACAAATGATACTTTGTATGGACAATTGGTGGGAAGTATGAATTATTTCACTACAACTAGGTCAATTATTGCATATACAATAAGTATGCTTATTCAATTTATGGCTAAGACTTATAACACTCATTAGAAAGCAACAGGTGCCTATATCCATTAAGTGTGATAATCAAAATTCTATCAAATTGGTGAACAGCCCAATCGACCATATTAGATGAAAACACATTTAAACACATTACCATTTCGTAAGCAGGATTCATGAAACAAAATTGACTTGAAATATTGTAATAACATGGATAATGTGACAAATATATTTACTAAGTCTATTGAAAAAACTAAATTTAATTTTTTTACAAGTATTATACAAAATTCATTTCTCCATTAAAAAAATATTATTAATAATCAAAAAATGAATAAAATAGTATGTTGTTATAATGACAAATCCAGAATTTACTCGAGATTTTCTATGTTTAGATCTAGATGCTTATATCGAGATTCATTTTTTCCATAGTTTGATATATTTGTAACGGATTTCAATGTAATGAACAAGCTTGAAACATTTTTGTTGGACTCCTTGTGTGAGATTTTCTTTTGATTCTTTTATACATTACAATATTTAAAAAAAAATTAAGTGTAATCGTTTTGGATAACCTAATTAGAAAAGGCTACAAGTTTTAAATGATATGTTTGCTTGTTTTGTTAGGAAAATAGTGTTTGTTTATTTATTTTTTTATCAAAAATAATATTAGCATTTCAAGTTTTAAATGATATGTCTATTTTGTTAGGAAAATAGTGTTTGTTTCTTATTTTTTTTATCAAAAATAATATTAGCATTTTTATATGGTTAAGTTAATCAATAGTTTTATTATGTATAATTTATTAATTTTATATTATTAAATTTATGAACATAATGTTTCTATATTATTAAATCTATGAGCATACATTAATTAACATTTGTATCAATTCAAATATAATTTATTTTAAAATTTATTATTAACTATAATTGATTTAAAATTTTAAATTTTTAAATGATATATATCTATATCTATCTATCTATCTATCTATCTATCTATATATATATATATATATATATATATATATATATATGCTAGTGTGTTTATTATGATTATGGCTTAGTAAACTTACATAAAGGTTAGGGTGCAATGGTTAGGATGGGGATGGTATTTTGGGTGGGTCACATCAACTTTTAGCATGGTTCAACTTTTTTGGTTGTCTCTTCCCAATTCAACCTTAATACTCTTACACAAGAAAATTGTCAAAATGCAATCACCCCAACTAAATTTGACATTAAAAAAGTCATATTTCAAAATAGATTATTGTGAATTTGAACTAGACACTTTAAACACTTTAGACATTATATTCAATAATATTCTTAATAATTAAAATTTGTGATTCTAATAATTTTTAACTATTTTTAATAAAAACTGATAAAAAAACAAACAAATCACTCCATACTACAAACATAACAAACAAAGCACTTCATGGTACAAAGTTTAGTAAACTTGCATATAACGATAAAATCCTATACGCTATACAGACTTTACATTGGTACAATAAACTTGCATATAACGATAAAAACCTATACGTTATACAGACTTTACATCAGCACAAATGCATTTGAGGTGGGACTAAGTCTCTAAATCTGAGGGTGCAATAATATACAAAGGATAAGTGCCTTGGAATTGATAAATCTACATGGTGTATAATTTCTACTTACATGTAGCTATTGAAAGGTAAAACATAGAAGCGTAGACAGTAATGCTGTTTCACAGTATTCCATTTGGAATTGATAAATCTACATGGTGTATAATTTCTACTTACATGTAGCTATTGAAAGGTAAAACATAGAAGCGTAGACAGTAATGCTGTTTCACAGTATTCCATCTGACAGGACTCAAGTTTTCTGTAGCCATAATTAGATGAAGTGTACGACATTGCACATAAATAAAAAAATAAGTTTTTTTTTTCCATTATTTGAAATATAGGAAGACTGAGCTAATTAGAACACAAACACTATCTACATGCCATAACAAAGAAGGTATAGATCTCGAGTATAAGGCTGAGCTAATTAGAACATAAGCACTATCTATATCAATTCCTTCATCTTCTCAGGTATATGTTTATGTTCACATGTTCAGTGTTTAACATTTAGCGTCGATATTTTCTGAAGTGGCATTTGCGAAAATACATATTTTAGGACAATATTAGAGTGTTGTAATTTACGTGTCAATAAGACATCGGGATCCCCTGCATTCATTAATGTCTATGCGTGATGCTCGGGCCAAACCACATTACAGAACTGTACGGGGACGGTATGAGATCATACTGTACTGTGTTGCTCCAAAGCTACTAGAGTTATGGAAACTCGAAGAGGGTGAAATTTTGGAGGTGCTGGGTTATCAAGAGAGAATAATAATGATGTGGTTGGAGTAATCCCCAGTAACTTCAACTTGATATTAAATAGCTGTTAGTGACTGCATGTTGAGCTAAAAACCCTTGTGAATTTCGGTCTTAAGGTAGTCTCTGAGTTGAGGAATACTATCTCAGGCGAAAACACAGAGATCATGTCGCAGAGACCGTTCTTTCCCACATTTGCTGTGCGGAGACCTGTCTCTACTTCTCCATGCCACTATTTGCGAAATAAAGATGCGCACAGCAAGGGCAATGAGATCTCCGAGTCCGGTTGGACAATGTATTTTGATCAGTCTCTAAATAGCTGGAGTGATAAAAATTCCAGCGAATTTGATATTCATCAGCGGCACAGAGAGGTTACTGAAAGATACCCAGCTTATCATAGTCGGGCATCGAGTATTAGGAGCAACGAGGAAAACTATTCCATGGCTTCGGATGCTTCGTCTGGTCCACAAATGCCGTCTCTGCCTCTGCCTGTGCAGGATATTGAGTTTGAGAAGGAGCGACAGGGTACTGGATCGTATTCCTCACTTTCTACAAGAAAACCTGATGTTTATCTCGATAAACGAGAGGATTCGGAATGTGTTGCATCTTCCTCGGCAGTAGATGTGAATCCAAGGAAGTACAAATTCAGAAAAGTGCATAAGAGTGAGCATGCCGATCTATTGCTTGAAGACACCGCTAGCTCTTCTGTCCGGCAGCGCCCAGAGGTAAGTATTATGATTTTCAGGGCTTCGTTTGGAGGCTGGTTCGAGTTGTTTAATTGCATTCCTTTCCTTTTATACTGATACCAGTAAATTTAGTTTAAGCATCTATTTATATTGTTATCACGATAGCAGAGTGGCCCTGTAGAAAGCGATGTGGATATATACCAGCCAAAAGCCTTGGCGATATTTAGGTAAATGACTCGAAAACCTTGAAAAAATAAAAGATATGTTTTATCTCATCCAGTGCCTGTGTTTTCACATTAATTAGTTATCTACTGAAAATAACACTGAAAATGCAAGCATAGAGTCCGGTGTAGGTTTTTCATTACTTTTCGCAAAATATAACTGTATGTTGTTCCTCTCCATTTCATTCACAAGGTGTTTAAGATTTTTAGGCAGTAAATATAATCTAGCGCCCTCGTTATGCAATACAAATGTCTGAGTATGAATATGTATTGGCAGGGAGAAGATGTAAATGCCCGTTTGGAAACTCTGCAATTGCTTTACCTATTGTGGCCCTGGTACACACTTTCTGCAGCCCTCCAAACACAAATTTCGATATTAGTCCCATTGTCTGATAATGAATTTACATTATGATTTATCTGATTAGAAATGTAAGAATGTAGGTCAAATCTGCCTACTGCACGATTATCCGCACTCCTTCAGAAATTGTTTTTCGTATTTTGCCCATGGCTGGAAGATTGTTATAAAAGAAGTTGGGCGCATGGCGATAGAATACATCGATTCCCTGGAACTAATGGATGAAGCCTGATAGCACTAAGGATGTATCTGTGTAGTATTTCCGTGTGCTCTTCGAGAAATTCTCTGCCAAATAAATGCAATGCAACGGCGACAGATGTTCACAAGCACCCTACCCAGTCGTGCATGATAAGTTAGCTTGATTCCCATTTTAGGCCTGTTACATTCAAAGGTCAGACTATATACTACTATTGGCATATGACGCCAGAATAAGCTGTGTTACTTGAATCCACTGCTGATCATATGATCGCAAACTTTTGTCGCCTTTCTGTAGGAAGATCCAACAACTGACTTAGAACACAACCGATCCTTTCGTATTGTTTTTGTTTCAATCGTCAACTGTCAGTGCAACTCCAAACTTTGTTTGATTTTATCGAGTATTGAAACGAAGATTTTATGAACATACGAGCAAATTTTATCTGTGAACCATTGAATTCATTGAATTCATATTTTTAACCAGTGAGATTTTTCCTCGCAATTATTCTTCGTAAATACTTTTTAACGGCAAATGTAAGTGGTTAAATTGGGTCATACTCCAATTTTTGTTTTTTCTTTAAAAAATAAATGCTAATTTAGTTTTTTAATAAAATTATTTTAAGTTAAAAATAATTTAAAATTAATGAAAAATATAAAAAAATAATTATTTTTTTATATTTTTACAAAATAACATCAAATATTTTATAATTTGTATATTATAATATTTTATATTTTAAGATAAATTTTCATGTTTAAAATTATTTCTACCTAAACAAACAAAAGTAAGAATTATTTATAAACCTTTAAAGAGTTATTGGTAGGAATACTTTTTAATGGCAAATGAAATTAACAAGGAAAAAGTGCTACTTTTGATTTCCCTAAAAAATAAAAAAATAAAAATGAAAGTTATTATGTAAAATTAAGTGCTACTTATGATATCCCTAAACACTAAAGAAAAAAAAAAAAAAATGAAAATTATTATGTAAAGTTTTATAGTTTATAGTATGGATTTTGAGATTTTAATTGTGATTTCCCTAAACAATAAAAAAAAATAAAAATGAAAGTTATTATGTAAAGTTAAGTGCTACTTATGATATCCCTAAACAATAAAGAAAAATGAAAGTTATTATGTAAAGTTTTATAGTTTATAGTATGGATTTTGAGATTTTAATTGTTGTATTGTGTGGATGATTTTTTATTGGGCTAAAAGGGTGTATCATTAAAATAATAATAAAACATTTAAGAAATAATAAAATAATATTAAATTAATAATAAAATAATAAAAAATATTAGAATATATATAAATAAATAAATAATTATGAATAATATGTAAGTTTAATTTATCAATTAATATAATAATTACAATAATCATAAAAAAACGTATAATATTTTTAGTATAGATTTATTTTAATCTCAGATCTATAAAAAGTGGAGTGATAGAATTTTTAGAGGTGCAAACCTGTAATTTTTTCTCAAGTTTTGTTCTCGAAATAATGATTTGACATGAAGAAATTGGATTCATCTCTACATTTAAAATGAATCAATATTGATTATATTAAAATATTAATTAAAAAAACAGTTTTACAGTGAATTTATGAAATTTTCATTTAGTTTTATTAAAGTTATTGGTTATAATAATTAATAATTTGGGTTTTCTTTAAATTATCCATAATGATTAATAAAGACTTTAATGATGAACATGTTGGTAAACAGAAATCCCTCACTTTATCTTTGATGAAAAAGAATATGAAATTAAAAAAAAAACACATCGACCTCGTTTTTAAAACCAGAAGAGGAAAATTATATGATTTCTTAAGCAAGTATTGTTCACTGATTGATTGAATTTGATTGAATTTTTATTATAAAAAAATGATAATTTTATATAGATTTACAAAACCAAAAATAACTCTAAAAATTTAGAAGAGAAATACTTACTATATCATAAAAGTTAGGAAATCACAATAATAGAGATAGTTGGATAAATGCTCTCAATTAGTCTATAAAAACAGGAAACCACAAGTATTAATCATGCAAGTTCATAATTATATCCAATGAATAATAATGAGATATATATAAGCTCAATGAATAATAATGAGATATATATAAGCTCAATGTAATACGACTATGTACTAAAATCCCTATCATTCTTTCCATGAAGATAAACATTGGCCTCCAATGAATCAAGGTAAGAAGTGGTATCTACTCCTTATGAATTCAATAATACAAAAAAATACTAATGCAATTGTGTAATCCAAACTATAATCTCTATCATTAGTCCTAAGAAGATAAACATTGACCTCCAATGAATCAAGAAAGAAATGATATCTACTCCTTATAAATCCAATGATACAAAAAAGTACTAGTGCAATTGTGTAATCCAAACTATGACTGATGTCAATCACCATGATTGAATCCAAATCCACACAGGAACAAAACAATGCTCAAAGCCAATTGAAATTCTCCCAAAAATCAACATGCTAAAAATATATAACACCATATAAAATGGTGTGATCCAAACGATAAAGCTATTCAAGTAGAATGGAGCGATTGCAAGTCTCGAAAAGATACTCGAACGAAAACCTAACCTAACCTCATTTGAGGACTTTAAGTCCTTGACTAATTTCCAAAACGAAACACATAAACGCCCAAACGCACGATTACCAAAGCATGCTTGTGAAAAATTCATAAAGGAGTGAGAAGAACTACCACTTAAAGTAGTGTCGCAGAGAATACAATTGATGACCCTTGGAGTCTTGATCGCGAAGGATGAATTAAGATCACCACGGGAAAATAACTCCCCAACGCCATTCAAGATACATTGAAAAAGCATCGATTTGAGATTATAATAATTTGACATTAAAATCCACTATAATTAGTACAGTTATTCAAAATCGTGGTTGATGAACATTGAAAGGCGTGGACAGAAAATCAAACTCATAGTCAAAAAATGAAATGCATAATCAGAAAATGAGTGTCTATAGCCAGCACAGCCAGCATGCTAAAACCAAAGTTTAATCATTTAAACGTGGCAATCATATAGTGATACAGTAATTTCTTAATATGATTAAGTAAATGTTAAAAGGTAAACAGGTCAATTGTTGCATTCAAAAATACAAGGAAGTTATGAAGAGGAAATCACATTCATTGATTTGCAAGTAAGACTAAGAATATGCTAGCATCTTCAATTGTTAGCCATGAGATTAAAATTTTAGATTAAAATGTGATTAATTGTGCTCATTATCAATAAGTGTACACCTTTCGACATAATAAATGTGCACAACCCACCTAAAAGAAGCACAATCTAAACATGATTTGTTATGATATTATATTGGGTAGATGGATTAGATGGAATGATTTGTTATAATCTGATCACCACTAGACTAGTCAAACTTGTCACTCTTGTGGTGTAGGAAATACTCATGACCATTATGTAAGAAGTTGTGAAATGTGTTATGAAGGTGAACTAGTAATATTAATCCTTTGCAACATAAAAGTCTTGTCCTCGGAATTAGCTTCCACGATCATGGGTCATTTCCATGCATTCCTTCAATAACCCACCGTAAAATTCAAATGATAGAAATTCCCAAGGCGTGTGTCTATAGTGTATGAGAGGACACGTTTCAATATGATAGAAATTCCCAAGGCGTGTGTTCATGGTCTATGAGAGGACACTTTTCAATATGGAAGGAAGCTTGAGTACTCCACAACCATGCAAATTACTGAAGTGCATGGATTCTATGTACATGGTGAGTTTATAGAACTCGATGGTCCAACCGAGTAGAGAATAATAGTCAAGAATGGAAGGGGAAAGAGGATGTTTTTCGAACTATTCAGAAAGTCATTTCGATAAACTTTCAAATTTGATTTGTTTTTTTAAAAACAACCCAAACATGTTGCTTCCTCTCATAGATTGTGTTTTAAGAAAGGTTGGCACCAATTGCACGATGAGGGTTTCAAAACCATATAATGTTTTAAAAAACATATAATCAATGGAAAGCTCTTCTTAGGATCGTGAACACCACCAACATCCCTACCCGTTCATTACACTCTCTACTTAGATCCTTTAGGCATCAACTTCACACATGCATTATTCATTCACTTTGCTTGAGAGCTTATTATTCATTCACTTTTTTTGAGAGCATTAAAGTAAGGGTTTAGTCAAGGGTTTGAATCCTTTGACATCCTTTTTTTTCTTTATTTTGTGGTAGTTGAAAAATAGATTCAAAGGTTTGAATCCTATGACATCCTTTTCTTTCTTTAATTTTTGGAAGTTGAAAAATAGATCAGCTATGGATTCTTTTATTGAATTTCATGTTCAAAATGTCTTTGGACTGGAGAAATGTAATTGCAAACAATCACTCAAGCATTGAGCCAAAATAAGGAGTAGATACAATCTATAATGGTGCCAACAAAAAAATAAAATGTTGTACAATAATCGTGGATATGTAATATCGTTTTAGACTACTGTATTCGATTTGAAAAGGATGAATTACATTGGTTGTTTCTTTAACTAGAGTACTCCAACTCCCATGCATTTTTTTTATAGTTATAGCTGTGCGCCTGTCAAAGATTCAGAGTATATGAAAGAATGCTTATGAATACATACATGTATATAGTTATATATACATATTTGTTTATGTAGGCACTAGGTTCCATACTTCATTATCATGCCTTCCAATAGCTGGTTAGATATATACTTGTTACAAATCTATCATGGAAATGTATTGACTCGGAATAGCTTAAATCTACACTAAGTGGAAGATAGTGTCTCAATTTCATTTATGAATCTAAATTTGTACTTGTAGAAAATACTTACTTCTTATATATAGACTAGTTTCAATCTATTCATACCTAAATGTTTTACACCAGCATTTCGATGTACATGAAATCTCTCTATGGTAACAAAAATCCAATTATAGAACAAAAGTTACTACCAAAATTTAATCACACAAATACATTTGATTGTTCTAGGAAGAAATCAAATAATTCCTAACTTTCGTACAGATTCTAACTCAATCATGAAGGATGATTAGAAATTAATTTATACTATTCTCTCAAAAGTTTGACTTCACACATGCATATGAATGAACAATTTTCACTTAGGATATTGTTTCGATATAGATTGTAATGATTTTTGCTACATCTATAACAAATTCATTCCACAAAGATAGAAATAATTCAATTTAGATACATCAAACACATTACATCAAATATACGATCATTCAATAGAAAAGGAAAGGTTACATATATGAACTAGTGCGTGGGAAGACAAAGGGAACAACCATGTTCCTCCCAATTGTAGAACAAGGTAGCCAAATCATTTGCCCGATTCACCCCCTAGCCTGACCATGAGTCCATGAGGGTGAACTTGGAATCTCCTCTTCAACAATGTCTTCCTTTGCCTATAGTTTACTCCTTGCCTCACACTTAATTTTTTAGTGTTCATAACAACAAGTATTCAATAATTCTTTCTTTTCCCCCCATACTAGGCAACGTCCTGCCTCCTCACATATGCTATTTATCAAACAATATTTTTGCCTAGGTCTTTTTCCCTCCCTTGCAATTTTTCGTAGCTTTATAAATCCCTGATTTTCAGGGGCTGCCAATGGCCAAATCCTTGATTTTCAACTTGTAACAATTATCCCAAAGGTAGTTCCAACATGTTCCCCACTCATGGAGTCATGGTCAACTTAATTTAACACGGTTGCTCCATTCGTCCTCCTGCAATAACTAAAACAATATTATGTTTTCCTACAAATGTCATAGTTAAATAGTTAGTTGGGTCAAATCACGTCTCTGCACAACAGTCATAATACTTAATTACAATTATCAAATTTGAGATTCGAAATTTCCATAAAAGGAAAAAAAATTCCAAATTCGAATTTACTAAAAACATAATAATTTTCTAACAAATTTTGAATTTCAAAAATACTTTATTTTTGGGGGGATGTCACATATCCTCTCCAAATATCAAGTTGTTTTTTGCAGTCATTAGGGCCTTACACTTTCTTGTGGTGTTCATGATCATTCCATCGCCCTTTTTCCTTGCATTCTTCCTCCCAATGTTCACCCTTATCATCATCCCTTTTCCAAAAAGAATGAAATTGAGAAAATAGTGCATGAATTTCTCCAAGCGGGTGTTATATGCCATAGTACCATCCCTTATTCTTCTCATGTGGTCATGGTACTTAAGAAATAAGGTACTTGGCGCATGTTTCCTAACTTTTGTTCCCTCAATAAACTCACCATCAAGGAAAACTTTCACATTCCTATTGTTAGCACTAAGAGTCAACCTCATACTTTTAGAGGATAAGCCCAGTACTGATCAAATAGGTTTTTAATGGTAAATTTATGATAGAATTTCAAATGGATAAAACTCAGCATAGCAATGCTCAAACACAAAAAAATTTAGGTAAGATGCATAAGCAAGTGAGGTCTTGTCTAACTTCAGTTAGTGATTTAAAGAAAAAGTGTGGGAAGATGGAAGACTTTAATAAGAAGGATAAATATGTCTACTATTAGCATGAGGCATTACTAGCAGAGAAGTGAAGAAAAAGCTCAAACACAAGAACTTCTTGATCTAAACTTTAAAATAATGATAATAATTACAACAACATCACAATCAAGCATACATTGTAACACAACTATAATATCTCAATTGAATCATTCAATGATGAGAAAATCAGAGTAAGAAAGAGGTAATATAATGGAAAATAAAGATGACTTCTACTAGGAAAAATGTCTCAGATCTCATACATAAAACTAGAGTCTGGCTTTGTTACATCAAAACATCACATAAGGGATTCTATCCTCAACCATTCGAACCTCAAAATGTTCTTCTAATGCTGCATTTATAGTCTAAAAAATGTGTGACAACATACAATTCAATTTGGATCCTCTAACATAGGATTCTCCCACTTAAAACTGAAAATCTTACATGTGTACAAGTGTAAAAAACAAACTGCTAAAAACAAGGAAAATGTTTGCAACTATCCTAACACCATAATCTTTTCTTAGTGATGTGTCCCTTGAGAAAATATCCTTCATTTCCATGTGTCCACCAACCCCAACTTACCTCCAGGCATATGTGCTAAGCTCCACTAGCCACCTAGTGATAGTTGATTCCCTCGAAATCCATCAGAACAGGAATTGGCAGGGAATCTTGAAGTGTTGACTGTGTCAGCGAGTTCATAGTGAATTTTGTAGCAAATTCTGGAGCACCCACTTATGTAGACCATTTCACAGTAGATTCTGTAGAGAGGTTTCATTTTTTGTCTGACTAGATTATTTCACAGTAGATTTCGTAGCGACTTTGCAACTTTTGTATGTGTAAATTATTTTGCAAAGTATTATGCAACGAACTTGCAACTTTGTATATGTAGACGATTTCACAATGGCAGGCACTACGAAATGTCTTGTAGCTGTCTGTATTTTTCAGTTTGAGACAAAAATACCCAAAAACGTTATCCTAAGGTGTATAGTCATGTAGAATCCTCTTAAGCAAGCATAATCATGATACTTCCGACAAAAACTTCAAAATGCAAGGATGACCATATTCAAAATTGAGTGTCTTTCAGCGACTCCATTTCACCTCCTTAGTCTAGTACTTCTTATGGTTGCAGCTTGAGCTGACACATTGATATTTCTTTGAGATATCTCATATTTGACAGGTTGCAACTCTAGCTTGATCTTTTTTATCTGAGATTGTAAATCTATGTTTTTCTTGTATATATTTCTAAGTTGCCTATGAAGGGTCAAAAATCTCTTTGCTTTAAACCTCGACAAATGAATGGTTTCCTTATACATATCCATAAGATCCTTCAACTTATTCCTTTCATCCAACCCTTCTTCCTTAAATAGATCAAGCTCCTTTCTGGCATCTCTGAGTTGTTTGATCAATCTTTTGAAGGTAGGGTTCTCACGAGGAGTATTTATGTGTATGACTTCAATTTATTTTTCAGCAGTTTCAATTTTACCCTTATCCTTCCTATTGAAAAGAGATTCTCTTATGAACTCTTTTTTAGAAGTTTCCTTCTTGGCTAATGAACTAGTGAAGGGACTCCTAGCTTTAGTTTCAACTGCAACGGTAGGTGAGGGGAAGAGAAAATTTCTCCCCTTTTTTTCCTGTGGTTTGAACTGCGGGAATTTCTTCTAGTTTTGGAGCTGGTTGGGTTGAAAATTCCCTATGTGGAGGGTGATGAGCTCCTCTTTCTTATTCTTCTTGTTCCTTAGAATCCTCATTATATTTAGAATTTTTTTTTCCCTTTCTATTTTTTCTTTTCTCTGTGTGAATAACACTATCATCTTGAATAGGGCTCTACACCTTAGATTGAGAAGTAGGAGCTACATTTAACTAAAGATGTGTAGAGTCAATGAATTTCTCCGAAGCTATGTTTATCTTCTTCAACTCCTCAATCACAAGTATCCTAATCAATCATGAATGAAAAACACTTGTGTCCACAACCGTGGACTTGGCTTGGACCATATTAGCCAATTTCCCCCATATTCTTAAACAAATAGAAAGGGATGTTCATTAGGTCTTTTCCTGTGAAGTGCAACAAAAGTCTAATGTGATATTGGTAAATCATATTGAATATTCCTTCATGGGTAAAATATATTTGGATCACCTTTGACATGTTCTCAAATCTCACAATCAAGTGGCTCCTAGGAACTCCCTTTGATAAGTTATCTCTCTGGCATACTGGTTTGAGGAACTCTTTAGAGAAGGTTGCATTAAGAGTCATAGATTTAAACCATCTTTCACTAGTGTTTGGTATCTTAGTGGTTGTTGTAATGGTGTCTTCAAATACATCCAGTTCAAGGGTCCCCACCTTAGTTTTAGTGCTATCAAAATTGAAGGAAAACTCTATGGATACCTCAAGGTGTCCCCTCTACATATTTTTCCATACATTTAAACATCCAACCCTATGGAAGACCTCTCTGATCAGAGGTTCAACATAAAATAACTACATATCACAAGGATCAGTCCTGACTACACTCCCACCCTTGTGAGCCTTCTTCTATTTTGGTGTATCCATTTGTTATTATAGGAGGAAAAACACTACAATAATCTGAGATAAATTAGAGGAAAAACTAAGGACATAGGTCCTAGGGTTTGAAATGATGGTCATTTCAAAGTTGGATTCTTCTAAGGCTTTTGATTTTTCCTATCTATTTTACTAATGATCTTATGAAAGGGAAACTGGTGGTTAAAAAATAGAAGAAAACCCTTCAGGAAAATGGATATGCAAGGAGGAAGAAACTACCAAAGTTTGTAAGATAACAATTCACCATCATTTGCAAGGTATTCACCATTTTAATCAATAGGGCTCTTTAAATATCCAAGTAGACAGACTTTAGATTTGAAATAACAATTGAAAATATAACGGAAATGAGTTGATGCAAGTTATGCAATCAAAGGATAGCGATGTTGAGGTTGATGCACGGGTTCTCAATGTTAGAACAGGGGATTTGTAGAATAATTCATACCAGATTCCACAGTATAACACAGATTCCACAATATAACAACAAGGGCCAAAAAAGAACTAGCGAAAATGGCTCTAACAACATCATGGGCTCAATTCTAGTAGAAGAGGTTGAAAGTACTACATCTAGTTGAGAATTGGTGATAGAAAATGTAAAAGAGGCAGGTTGGACCATCAATTCATAGCACCCAGGAGGGGAAACACAAGCATAACCTTAATATGATCTTCAACAGAGCTCAAAAAACTCAAGGAGTACCTGCACACCATGGATTGACTGTATATATTCTTTCGATTATCTAAAACTGTCTGCAACAACTCTTACCTTCAATTCCCCTTTGTCAGCCAGTTTGTAGCATATTTCGAAGTGCATCTATGAACTCAAGAATTTTTGTAGAATGGAACTAGGAGAAAAAATAAAATATTTGATAAAACATTTAGATACCCTTAAATGGCTAAATCCAAACTTATTTCCTTTAAATCATGGATGTTGAAAACAATGATATCGACTGAAACAAGCCTCATAAGTGAAATCATGGTAATGAGGGAAGATGCACTTCGAGGTGTGCTACAAAATGTCTTGTTGAGTTTGTAGAGTGCTAAAACAAATTTTACTTGGCCTTCTAATGGGTAGAGGGATAGAGTGGAGGGGTTTAGGTGCATAGTGGAAGTAGTGACATGTCAGGCTAGTGGTGGGATAAGAATGGTGGTGATGGTTGTCTAACCGTGTGATGAAATGAAGGTATAAACCAAAGGTATGGGACAACATTCAAATTTAAATTTATTTTGTGCTAATACCTAAGAAAACCATTAGGATAATATCAAAAGTAACACTTAAACAAGACTAAGGATAAAAATTAAAAATGTAGGGGTGAAATTGACCCATAACAACTTCATTTGATAACACCTATCATTGATGATCTCTTGGATCACTTGAGTGGTGCTTAGTACTTCACTAAACTTGATCTACATTTTGGCTACCACCAAATACATATGAAAGAAGCTGACATCCCGAAGATTTCATTTAGAACTCATGAGGGTCACTATGAGTTCTTGGCCATGCCCTTTGGCCTTTGTAATTCCCCCTCCCCCTTCCAAAGCCTCATGAATCATGTCTTATGTCCTTTTCTCCATCATTTTGTCTTAGTTTTCTTTGATGGTATTCTAATCTATAGTAAAACTTGGCAACCCCATCTTTCCCATGTCGATGAGGTTCTCCACCTAGTCTCTTTGCAACAACGTCTCCTCAAACACTATAAATGTGTCTTTAGCGCCTCATATGTAGAGTACTTGGGTCATATTATTGGAAAGGCTGGTGTTTGGGTGGATCCTAAGAAGATTGACGAAATGTAGAATTGGACATTCCCTAAGACTATCAAAAGAATGCATGGTTTTCTGGTTTTAACATGATATTATCATAAGTTTGTTCAGAATTATCGAAATATTATGGGCCTCTCACTTCTCTCCTTAAAAATAATTCTTTCACTTGGACTCCTGCAGCTGATCAAGCCTTTCCTTGAAGGTGGCTAGGTGTATTACTACAGTCCTGACCCTTCCTAATTTCACAAATAGATTTTTCCTAGAATATGATGCCTCTGGGAGACGAATTGGAGAATTCCTTATGCAATAGAGAAGACCTTTGGCCTTTACCAACAAACAATTGTCAGAATTCCATTTGGGCCAATTAATCTATGGAAATAAAATGTTTTTTATTCTACATGCATTGGATATCGAGCGCCCTTATCTCTTCGAGAAATGATTCCAAATTAAGATATATCATCAAATCCTCAAGTATTTTCTAGATAAATGACCTTCCTCACTAGAGAAACAAAAATGGGTAAATAAGCTCTTTGGATATGATTATGAGATCATTTACACGAAAGTCAAATAAAATTTGATTTTTGACACTTTTTCTTGAAAATATGAAGCTGAAGGGTCCCTCTTCTCCCTATCATTTATTGTATGATATTGGCTCCAAGTTGTTCACCACAAATGGCTACAAGATCATAAATTTTTTCATTTGATCCCACAATTACAAGCCAATTCTCTAGTTTCCCTAGGGTACCCTTGGCACAATGATTATATTCACTACAAAGGCCATTTGTATTTAAGTAAACAATCAAAACCTAAATCGATGGTGCTTTATGAGATTCATGCTACACCCACAACTAGGCACTGAAGGCTTACCAACACCTATGAACAGGTCAAATGTTCTTTCTTCTGGGATGGTATGAAAAGGGATGCTCACACTGTTGGGGAAGAATGTGATGTGTTTTAATGTATAAAGGGAGAAACAATCAAATCTCCTAGCACACTCCAAACACTTTTGATTCCACCCAATATTTGCAGGGACATATCTATGGATTTTATTGTGGAAATACCTAAAATAGGAAATAAGTCATTAATCATGGTGGTAGTTGATTGTATTTCTAGGTATGCTCATTTATGTGTTATTTAACACCCATTTACCGCATCCACTCTGGCCCAAATTTTCATGGATCATGTCTTCAAGCTTCATGGCATGCCTCATTCTATTGTTTCTGATCAAGATCCCACTTCCACCAGTAATTTTTGGAAATAACTATTCAGGCTACAGGGAACCCAATTGCATCTCAACACCACCTATCATCCCCAGACTGATATTTATGGCCAAAATGAAGTTGTAAACAAGTGTTTGGAGACTTATTTGATGTATTTTTCCTCTGAAAGGAAAAATCAATGGGATCAATGATTACCACTAGTTGAATGGTGGTACGACACTTCTTACCATACACTTACTCACATGACTCCTTTTGAAGAATTATACATAAAAAATCCACCTATCGTTCTCTCCTACATGTAAGGTGTCTTGAAGGTCCAGGCGGTTGACCAAATGCTTACAGTTCAAGAAGCTATTCTTCGTACCCTCAAAGATAATTTGGTCATGGCCTAGAAGCGCATGAAGGAACAAGCTGATCAATATCACTCAGTATGTCAATTTTCTAAAGGAGACCAAATATTTATTTGAATGCAACCTTATAAGAAAAATTCACTCAAGGTAGAACATTGTTAGAAACTAAATCCCAAATTTTATGGTCCTTATAAAATTCTCAAAGTGCATGGGACAAGTTTCTTATCAATTAGATTTACCCAATCCTTTTAAGATCCATCCATTTTTTCATGTCTCTTTCTTAAATAAGGTGATTGGAACTAATTTGCAAACTCAAACCAACCTTCCCAAGTTGGATGAAGAAGGATCCATCTAGTTGTAGACACAAGCATTTTTGGACCAACGTGAGCATCATCTTCATCAAAGCACCATCAAGGAAGTGTTAGTCCAGTGGATAGATACAACTCCAACAGATGCCACCTGGGATCCAGATAACATTCTGCAAAAATTTCCTCATCTGAAGCCTTGAGGACAACGCTTCTTTTAAGGGGTAGGTCATGTTAGGGACCTAATTTACCTAACCCCTCAAGTGGGTAGAATAATATATTTTCATGTAATAAAGGTCAATATTAATAAGTCCTAGAAATGAGGAATAAGTCCAATGTAATAATACCTAATAGAAGCTTCAAGTTCTAGAAGGATATTCCTCTAGATTGTTCTTTTGGATAGATAGATTTAGTATAAATAAACGTAGAGGGTTTGAGAAGTTTTTCCTTGAAGGATTATTTTCATAGAGCTATCCTTTTTTGGATTTTTACCCCTCAAAGAGGAAAGTGACCCTTGTTTCCTATCAATAAAGGTATAATTATGGTGTTGTGGTTCCATATAATTTGTTATTCTACTTTTATCTCTGCAGTATTTTCATATTATGTTGCTATGTCAGTGTTGTTTTATGCACTATTTCTCTTCTCTACTAATATAATAGACCCGGTATCTTACACATGCTTCCAAATAGAACACAATCATATATAGTCATAGCCACATGACATTCAAAAGAATATAATTGATTTGAGATAGTCTATACAAATCTAGAGGAATGAAATGGTATAATTTTTTTTCCTAAAAGTGTATGTACCTATATGTGCTAGAGACCACAATCTTGTTGATGTTATTGATAAATCTTCTTCGAATCTTGGCAACACCTTCACACTAAATGTTGAAACATTATACAACAAGTCGAAATTGCAACATCGTGAGTGCAATCTATTGATGGTCTCTCATGACGCGTTACTGGCAATGCAAACCAGAAAAAAAATGGAATATGTTAAATTGGATGGATTATTCAAGGTACTTTTGCAATGAATTTTAATATGGTATAAGAAGATAAAATGTAGGAAATTGAATTATATTTCCAAATATACAACTTTTATTCATAGAAAATATGAATAATTATCTCAAACTTTATTTCTTATAAAAGTGTTATATTATTTTTCCAACAAAACATAAGTTATATATGTTTTTGTTCAGGTAGGTGTTGAGTACCGTAATGATGGAATTTCATTCCAAAATCTTATATATTGGAAAAGAAACCATTTTTCTTGTGTTGTGTATTTTTTTGATATTTATGATATTAATTGTATATATTTTTTTAATTATCAAAGTCAACATATCCCATAAATTACAACGTCTTTTATTCGTGCAGGCTAAGAGTGTCTTAACATGATCAAAACAATTTTTATTTATTTTTATCACAGGTATCAACCTCTTCTAGTGATGCATATAACTCATTCGAGAAGTGGTTAATCTGAAAAAAAGTTATAGTAGAAATATGAGAGGTATTTAATCTAGGATTTTGATATATGTCAACACAAAAATAAATGAATAATAGTAAACATTATTAATTTAAAAAAAAATTGTATATTTGGAATCTACACAACCAATTCTATTTGTGTCTATAGTTTCATCAATAACTGAATTTTGTATTCTATAGAAGAATAACATCAAAGACAAACATATGGATATGAATTCATAAAAATGGAGGTTTTTATGTATTTGGAGATGAAACCACTAGGTTAGTCATCCTGAACCTAAATCTGAGGAAACCAACCTAGAAAACACATATGTTAGAGTTGTCACTCCCACCTAAAAATATTTTAAATTCAAACAAAAATCACTTTTTAGGAACATGCATGTGTTACTAAAGCATGTGCACATTCCTAAAATTCATGCACATTATTAGCAATAGGAATGCGCCTGCATTCCTATTAACACAAATCAAATCTCTCTTTATGTCTCTCTCTAACTCAACTCTACCCCCTCTCCCTCCCTCCATATATATTCCTCTCTTTCTATCTTAAATCACTCTCGTTATCCCTCACTCACTCTCTACACCCTCTCTCTCTTCCCCCCCTTCCCCTCTATCCTTGTGTCCCTCTTCCCTCCCCTCTCTCTCCCTCATTGTTTCCCCTCTAATCTCTCTCTACCCC
>ML776656.1:1050585-1068745 GCA_009831015.1 Picea engelmannii | reverse complement strand
ATTTTTCTGCTGAAGTTCTCTCTAATTTAAGAATTTTCACTGATTTAAATTGATTTAAAGAGAATATATCTTGTGTAATGTTGTGTGAACTCTTGCTATGAGATAAAATAAGAATCGATGTAATAGGCATAGGATAAACCTCTACAAGTATTAATTCTATGCTTTCAATAATACTACCTATATATATTTATATACATATATTCATTACGAGTAGAATAAAAAAATTGTGAATACACTAGCATACTTCTAGTATAACAAAATCAGACCGATTCCCTTTTCGAATCTTAGAGATCCTTTTTTTTCATAAGTATAGAAATAAATTTGAAGGAGTATTTCACCACTTCTTTGACTTAGGAAATGATGAAGGACACACCAAAACGAGAGAATTTTTATACTTGCATATTACTATAATAAGTTATACAGAGTAATAACACTGCTATAGTAACAATGCGTGGAAAAATATAGATGAAAGTATAACTAATAATAGGAGTTCTGGAAACATAAACAAGAATTCAAGGAAATAAATCAAACCTTTTAATACAAACAAGATTCTGAAAAAATGAAAAATTAGAAAGGCGAATGCCGATGAACTCATCAAATAGAAGTACATAAACCTTTTTCATGAATCTTCACAGTTGGATAAGTTCAAAATATGATAACTGTATTAACAAGGAATAAATCATTTAGATAATACTCAATAAAGAAAGCGATAGTACAAATGAAGTTTTCTTAGTATAACATTACAGAAGTAACAAAAGAAAAAATTGGGCAAACATAGTTTCTGGTAAACATATAGGGATGACACACCTTCTTATAAATAGTCTAGCTATTATAAAGAACCATAACATTATGTAGATGGGGTTTAAATCCGCTAACCCTGGTATTTCAACTTCACGTATACAGGGGATTAAATCCTTTAAAAGTTTACAATACAAATCCAATCAGACTAAAAATCCAAGTGTGTCCAACCTTACATAAGTATTGCGTTCTCTTCCAACACTGATGTATGGACATAAAAATAGGGTTTACCCTTAACCAATCTATACAGGAAATCAAGATGAGATTTCTTTTTTAAATGATAAAACGAGATAGAGCCTTGGTCCTCATTTCTAGAAAACTTTAAAAGATAAGTCTGAGAGGTATTGTTTACAGAGCCTGAATACCTTTCATGTGAACAATAGGGACCGACCTCCGAAATCTTGTGTGGTCGAAACCTCTACAAGAATTTTTCATTGTAAAAATTAGTAAAATATATGAAAGTAATGTTAACGAACTTACAACAGAATGATGAATGAAGGTAAAAATGATCATGAAATCAAAACTAACTCGTGAATGGAGTTTGGAATCCTTCCGTTGTCACGTTTTGGTTGAAAAAATGTCCCAAGTTGAGGGGAGTATGGTCCAAGTATTCATGATGGGTACCCTCACATCAACGTGGTCCCATCATTAGTATTGGTACCAAATCATATAATCCATTATTGTGAAATAAAATAATCAAGAGTGTTAACATTTTAACATACAAACTGTATAAGACATGCTATGCATGTAGGCCAAAGACATAGTAAAAATGTTACACGCAAAACAAAGACTATATCTAAATGTTTGGTTTAAACCCTTCCTGAACCAAATAGCAGAGGGTACTAATAAATCAACAATAAATCCATAGATAACCTACTACTGAATCCAAATGGCATATACTAATCGTAGACCACGATAATGACAAGAATTTCTACAAGCTCAAAACATTATATCTCATAGGGTATTTCTAATAGACTACTTGAAACCATAGAAGTGACATTTTAATGGCACCGGACGGGAATGTAATATGCATGAAGAAAAAAAGTATATGTGTAGGATGCATATAAGGGTTTAATGAACATTACAGAAAGGTGGATTCATCCTTTACAAAGAGAAAGATAGAATATGCAATGTATTATGCTATACACGGTAAGAACATTCTACTCCAAATAAAAACCTCACATAGCCTCACGAAGATACAACATCATACCTCGAATTACCACAATAGATGGACTTTAAGGAATAACGATAACAGGAAGTTATGAAACCATAGGAATTGAAATATATATGAAAAACTATGTGGATGAAATTTCTCTAAAACAAGAGGTGGAATGTCGAGACCTTCAAAGAGATTGAGAAAGAAATGGCTAAATAATACAACTTCTCCAGGAATGAGGACAACCGAGAAAGAATTACAAGAAATGATGGTAAAGGGAAGTTTTATCTTAAAAAATGTATAACAGGAGTTATAGAACGAATATTGCTTTCACTGTAACGATTTTTCGAAGAACCACTCTATTATTAAACCACAGTAACATGTTAAAAAAAATTTACTAGGGAAGATGAACCACATTGTCTGTTCAACCGGGTAACGACCTTCAATGTCGACAGTCTCCTCTACTGAGAAAATGATGCGCAAAGCCATTCAGAGGGATTCAAAATGACAAAAGGAAAACTCATTTAACACTAAGAGAAGCCTTTATGATGTCGATTTAATACTGAAGGTATAAAGGTTAGTTGGGCCATGTGATGGGGCCGAGTTGGAATGATTGGATTGGAGGAAGGGTCAGGGAAATGCCATCAAAATGAAAACACATAGGACCTCTATTAATGGCTAGTGCAAAGCTTTAATTCTTTTTTACAATTAAGCCATTCTTTCCTTTTGAAGAAAAACGCGTAGTTAATTTAATCCCTTCGTGACACGACTAGATGTGGATACGTTCTTTCCAACTTTTTTCCTTGTAGTTAAGATATTGTTTCAATGAACACTTTTTTGGGACGTCTTCTTGTTAATTCGTAGTTGATGAGGATTAACATGAGATCTCATTACCCTAACTGCTTTAGGTAAATCGACTGGGATATCACATCACTAACCACACATAATTCATAAAGGAACCCATTTAAAACCTAGACTATACAATGATGGCAAGAGCCTGTTGTTAAGCAACATATATTCAGCCGAGGGGTATAGTCCTGACCTCGTGATTGTATATATGGTAAGTGAATTTTATTTCAAGGACAAATTAATCAGTCTTGCACACAAACATAGGAACCTTATTTCTAGGGAGAGATTAGGACTGCAAGTCCTAAGTATAAACTACTGTATATATAGGTGAGTAGGTTTGAGACCAAAGGGAAATTGCTAGAATCTTTGGTGAATTATCCTTATAAGTCTTCTACACAAATTAAGTTACACTGGTGTGGGAATGAAATCATGTGATAGGAAGAACCTAATTTACCTCACCGAGATTATAAATGCAATGAAGATTTCCTCCTTTTACCAACAAACACATAAAATGAAACTAGAGATTAATGTCCCATAGTTATTTTTTTATGGAAAATTTGAGGTTCATTATATATGGTATCAGAGAAAAAGGTTACAACACTTCGACCTTGAATAGGGAAAAATTAATTACTTAGCACATATTTATGTCTATGTAAAAACTAACAAACCATTACTATTACAAACAAAAAACTCCTTTCTGTTTTGTGTTAATCATGGAAACCCAGTATGGCGTAGAAGTTAAAATTCAGGGGAATCCTAAACAAAGACCTCCTAAAGATCCGAGATAGAATAGTGACAGAATCTCACCTACTGAAGTTCTAGAAACGATGAGGAATCTCAATGTTGAGTTGAAAGTTTTCAAGGCAAACAATGAGAAACTGAAGAAGACACAACAAGAACAACAAGAAATAAATGAAGTCCTATTGTGTAGTATACTGACAAAGAAAATACCAAAGGTGGATAACCATGAAGCAAAGGTCAGTAAAAGGGCCTCCAAAAATTTTGGTCCTGAAGAAGAAAAACAGGATAGCTCATTTGAAGGTACACCTTCAGTTGAAGATAAAACAAAAACATACAGAAAGAGGAAAAAGGTGGATCACCTTGAGGGTGAATTTAATAAAACCAAAGCATCTACCTTTGATGGGGAATCCAGAATAGGGGAGGAATATGAAGCATGGTTATAATACATCAGTAAGTACTTCTAGATATGCAACTATTCCAACAATATGAAGGTCAGAATGGCCATCTATAATTTGAAAGGAAAAGCCAACATTTGGTGGCAAGACCTGAAATTGGCCAAGGGCCTAAAGGTGAAACATATGGAATGGTGATACATTAAGAAATACTTTAAGAAACAATACCTATCTGAAATTTACTATGAAAGAAAAAACAAATAATTTTATGAGCTACGACTTGGTCAAATGACTATGGAAGATTTGATAAACAAATTCATGGAATTACTAAGGTTCGTACATTATATATGAGAGAAAAAAGTGAAAATCTAGCAGTTCCTAAGCTGTTTACCATAGTCCTACAAGGAAAAAATCAAATTTGATAATCCCAAGTCCTTGAGTGAAGTATTAAGGAAATCCCGAATGTGTTACGACCGATACAAACAACGAACATAATTTCCCAAGGCTTGGAAAGACAAGAAACAAGACCGAATGAACCAACGGAAGAAGGGATACCAGCCAGCTCCTTATTGGAACACAAAAAAAAGATTTCCAAGGAAATATTTTCACTCCAACAATCCAAACATGCAAGGAGGCGGTAAAATGATAAATCTGGGAACAGAGAAGTTTGGGGACAACCCCCGTGAACCATTAAAATGATGGGAATGTGGAGAAACTCATCTAAGGAGGAACTTCCCAGGTTTTATTTCAAGAAACATAACTATTGTTCACAATTTACAGAAATCCTCTACAGTAGGGGATGTGGGCAAAAGATTACATTGGATCAATGTAGCCATGGATGGTTGGAAAGCTGACCACCAGTCCTCTATGGTGGAAATAAAAGGTAAAATAAATAACACTCGTATTTCTGTTTCAATTGATCCTATAACTACACTAAGTTATATCACTCCTAGTATAGTGGAGTCAAATAAAATTAAGAAAACAAGACACACAATGTCTTGGCTGGTACAACTAGCAACAGGAACAAAAAGAAAATTTGTCAACTTTATTTTTATTATGATTTCAGTTTAGGCAGTCAAAACATAAAGAAAAATCTGAACATCCTACCATTAGGATCTTATGATGAGATTATCGGGATGGATTGGTTAGAAAAGCATAAAGAAGTACTAGATTGTTATGAAAAATCACTTAAGTATAAAGACAAAAATGACACTACTAGAACAGTTCAAGGTATACAAAAACCAGTCTCAGTTAGAAAAATTTCAGCAATGCAATTTAAGAAATGCATGAGGAAGGGTTGTCAAGTTTATGTCATCGAAGTAACAAACCTGTTAGAAAAATAAAATAAACCCAACTTGAATGATTTTGTCATTTTACATGATTTTAGAGATGTTTTTGTTCATGAGATACCTGAATTACCTCCATGAAGGGACATAGACTTTTCTATGGACCTATTATATAGTTCAACCCCTATCTCAAAAGCACCTTACCGAATGAGTTTGTCAGAATTAACAGAACTAAAAATTCAACTGGAGGAATTATTGGAAAAAGAACATATCAGACTGAGTGTTTCACCATGGGGAGCACCAGTCCTCTTTGTGAAAAAGAAAGATGGCACTCTAATATTATGCATCTATTATAGAAAATTAAACAAAATGACTATTAAGAACAAGTACCCCTTACCTAGGATAAATGATCTATTCGATCAAGTAGGAGGGGTAAAGATTTTTTAGAAATTGGATCTATGATCTGGTTATCACCAAGTTAGGATAAAAGATGAGGACATAAGTAAAACAACTTTTTGAATGAGATATGGACATTACGAATTTGTGGTTATACCTTTCGAACTCACTAACGCACCAACCACGTTTATGTGTTTAATGAATAGTATTTTCAGTCAATACTTGGACAAGTTCGTGTTAGTATTTATTGACGACATCATAGTTTATTCTAAAATAGAGGAATAACATGAATAGAATTTAAGGATAGTGTTGCAAACTTTAAGAAAGCATAAACTGTATGATAAATTCGATAAATGTGACTTTTATCAGAAGAAAATACAATACCTAGGACATGTAATTTCTATAGAAGGCATTGCAGTCGACCCGAAAAAAATAAGAGCCATCATGGAATTTTTTATTCCTAAGGACGTAATGGACATCCGGTCGTTCATGGGAATCAATAGATATTATAGCATATTTATAGAGGGGTTTTCCAAAGTCGCATACCCTATCACATCACTACAAAATAAGGGAAGCAAATTTAACTGGTCACAAAAATGTCAAGAAAATTTTAATAAGTTAAAGGAATTGTTAACAACCGCACCCATTTTAATGGTAGTAGATTTGGACAAAGACTTCACCATCTGTGTAGATGCGAGTAAAGAAGGACTAGGTGGTTTCCTAACCCAAGAAGGGCATGTTGTTTTTTATGAGTCCCGAAGACTAAAGGAACATGAACAAAACTATGTCACTCATGACTTAGAGTTGGCAGTTGTAATACACGCCTTAAAGATGTGGAGACACTACATAATGGGAAGAAAGTTTATGTTATTGACTGAAAACAACGATGTGAAATTTTTGTTTAGTTAGTCAAATCTTAATGCATGACAAGCAAGATGGTTAGCCTTCTTGGGAAAATTTTACTTTGAGGTAAGCAATATCAAGGGTAAGCAAAATAAAGTATTTGATGCTTTAAGAAGAAGAGTTCATGGGTTGTTTAAAATAAACATTAGCAGGACAAAGAGTGATCTTGAATAGAGGATAAATACTACAGGTAATAACGACAAAAATTACACTCAAATAGTGGCAAAATTACAGAACACTACAGGAAAATCAAACAAAACATATCTATGTATGGACAAAAATGGTCTACTATGGTTCAAAAATAAACTATACATACCATATTTGACAAAGTTAAAGTTAAAATTTTTGGATGAAGTTCATATGAAAGCATATTTTGGTCATCCAAGATACTAGAAAACGATAACAACAACAAGAAAGTTATTTTATTGGCCCAATATGAAGAGAGAAACAAGATAATACTTAGCTAAGTGTCAATATTGTCAGCAAGTAAAAGCCAAACACCAACATCCAGCTGACCTGTCCCAGCCCTTACTTGTGCCAGAATGGAAATGGGAGACTATATCACTAGACTTTGTTATAGGTTTGCCTAGAATTCAAAAACATAATGATTCAATTATGGTGGTAATCGATAAACTTAGTAAGTTTGCACAATTTATTTCTGTAAAGTCTACTTTTAAATATATTAACATCGTTGAAATATTGATGAAATAAATTTTTAGACTGCATGGTACTCCTAAAATGGTAATTTCAGATAGAGACATAAAATTTACATTTGCTTTTGGGAAAGAATTGTTTGCCAGGTTAAATACTAAATTGAATTTCAGCACGAGTTATCATCCACAAACGGATGGAAAAATTGAATGAACAAACAAAATCATAGAATATATGCTCCACATGTACGTAATAACAAAACCAAGAAAGTGGGAAGATGTAATGTACCTCAAAATTTACATGTAATTTTTTTTTTTTTAATTATTCTTCTTATTGGGTAATTTGAGTTGAGACTATGTCTTTAAAGTTTCATTCATTCGTCAACCATGATGTACATTAGTCCTTTTCCTTTACGTCTCTAAACGATTTTATCATATTATCACCTCTTCCTATTCTGGTACTGAGTTATATATGTGATCATAGGTACATAGCTAGGGATACCTTGTTTTTTTTTTTTTCATTGCAACTTGGTAATACCCACCATTTCATTTCCAAAACCCACTTTATGTTAAGGGGTATCACTACTTAGAACCAACTATTCTATAAAACCAATGGTCATAGATGTGAAGCCTTATGATAAACAAACTTGTATAAATATTATTACAGGGTCTATGAGAGGAAGTAAACACCATTCGACATACTTTTAAACAAACCCTTTGAGGTAAAATTCGAACACTAAACTATACAAAAGCATAAGCATGAGAGGCTAAACCTTGGGTAGGATATGGTTAAAGTAAAGGTAGTTGGGATTCAATGTATAACTGGTGTAACCAGGTGATAAAATAATTAACCCTAGTAGGCCATCTGGGTTCCTCACCATTAATTCTCTCAACAAACACAACAGGTTGGAACCCTCTTGTCTTAAAGACCTCTATGCAACATTTATGGTGCTCTGAGATAGGTCTAATCATTATAGAGTTTGACCAGCATTCCCAATGAAATGTCATCACTTACCATTTGTTCACATGGCCAGGTACGATTCCCACTCATCCTCCATTACTCCATACGAAGGGTATCCCATAGATTTCATTCATTGCGGTCTTGGCTTGGTGAAGTAAAAATGGAACGCTCCAGTCTAAACTCTATTTTAGTTTCCTGTCTTAGCAATGTGGTCATGCTTCTATGAAATCAGACCTTGTTCCAGGTGGAAGAGCTCTTGGAAATAGACTCCTCGATGGAAAACCCTGTATGAGGTAAGTCGACTTGGCTTTCATTTTGCATTCGGGTCTTTCTGTCTCATCGAGTAGTTTTCTATAAATCCGGTTCACAGATAGATCCTTGGTAACATTCTTGTTTTATATCAGTGTTAATATAGCACAAGGGAAATCGGGGGTTCTCTAGCAAGGTTTAGGGTTCTCATAGTTTATCTTCTCTCTGTACTAGCTTTCCTATCAAGACCAAGACATCTTTCTCTTGTGGAAGGTCTTATCCCGACGTTTGTTGAAAATGTGCATCTGAGATCTTCTATTTCTTTGTTTTCTTAACTGAACTTTCAGATTGTGTATGGCTTCCTTCATCGGTTAATTCGTAGTTGACAGAGTATATAACCAGCCTTTCGTATGTGTAATATACCTCTCGGTACAATGTGGATATTTAAAAGAAGTTCTTTGTTTAAACCTTAAATTCACTGGTATTAGTATACCGATTATAGGTGTCATCTTAAAGTCCAGAGGTGGTTTAATCCTTTCTGTTTATATTTAGACTGTTATAATGGATTGATGCTTACTATTTTTTTACGCTCATTATACACATGTTATCCCTATTTATGATTTATTTGGGTTAAAAGCTAGTATTCGTCACTAATGATGGGCCCCTTTAATATGCGAGGGTACCCATCAGGGAGGCATGAGATCCTCTTCCCTCCTTGGTTTGGGAGCACATGGTTTGGCACAAATGGTGAAGGATATAAAATCCACTATTACCGTTAAGTTCCTTTCTCATTTCATTCTGTTCTTTTTTAAATGGTTATGTTACTGTTTGTTGGATACATTTTTAATGTTTCACCTTATTTCATACAGGGTGTGATCACACCGTGGAAGGGGAATGCCCTCTTCACTCTTCCAAGAGGTAATCAGGTTCCAACTACAAAGGCCCTATCTCTAAGTTACTACGAGTTACTAGCACCAATGATCAAGGCTACGTCTCGTTCTTAATACTGTGAAGATATTTCGTTTTTCCAGTTTTGTATTAGTTGTTTTTAAGGGTACACCCTAATTTGTATTAATGACTGGTACATCGAAAGTATGCTATGCTTGTGCTTGGTTGGATTCGTGATATCCAGACAGCCATTTCCTTAAATGATTATGAACAATGTATTGGTTTTTTATTTGCTGTGGATATTATTGAAGTAACAGGATTCAGAACTGATGTTTCTGTGTTTAACATTCTCTTCTAAATTTTCCAAAAGTTCGGTTTGTCAAAACAGAGTTGAATTCTTTTCTTGAATTGTTCTAGTTAATTTATCAGAATTAATTACATATTCGTCTCGATATGATTTAACCATGTATGGTAATGAACCTATAGCTAGCATATAAGTGTTTTGTTTAAGGGTTCTTTCCCACTGGTACTGTGCGCTTGTATTCAAAACTTCCAAGTTTTTTTGTTGAAGTTTGGGCACTTATTTCCATTATACAAAGAAAATAGTAATGGTAGGATTTTGTCTTGAGCCTTGCTTTCCCCATTCGTGACTGTTTTTTCTCAAGTATTTTACTTTACTTGTTCATATCATATACCCTAACTTGTCGTGAATTACATATTGCACTGTACTTAAGCTATGCAATTTATATTTTATCTTTTATTCCTATCTCAGCCATTAATCAAGAATTTGGTTGATCTCCCCACCAGAATTAAGTCAGTTTGTTCCTTCGTCGATACTACTAAACCATACAATAGTACCTATGCTCCAACTCTTCTGTATTGTGGTCTGTGGATTTCGCTGGATTTTTTTCCTATGAGTAATTTTATACACGCACACACACACACACACACACACACACACACACACAGATATATATATATATATATATATATATATATATATATATATATATATATATATATATATATATATATTACCCAACTCTGTTTAACTTCGGTTTACTTCAGCATGACTATATCGTTTATAAATATTACCCATTATATAATATGTCCCTGTTCATATTATACCGATATAGGTCTACATGCATGTCAAATATAATCTCAGGGTTGCAGGGTACATTTACTTATAGTTTGAACTTGTATACCTATTAGTGAAGGTTCACTGTATACTATAGTCATCTATAGGAAATATAATTTCTCCATAGGAAAAGGTACGCTTGGCTCCAAATACACTATGCAAGCAAATCAATTTCCTTTTGTTCAACATAATTAATTTGAAGGTAGTTGTAGACTATAATCATTGAACAACCTTTGTCTATGTTTTTGGATGAATGCTAACTTGAAGGATTTCACTATATCCGTAACCAATTCACCCCACAGAGACATAGATATTAAAATTCGGTATAGGAAATAACACACAACAATTATATGATCATTAAAATAGATACTATGAACCACTTCACTACAGATCTAACATGTTAAGCACCATAGATATAAAAGCATTGGAACAGGTAGGGGATAGAGTAGCATATCTGAACTAAACTCGCATAAAAACAAAAGGAACAACCACATTCCTCCCAACCATAGAACCGAGCAACCTAGATCACTTGCACGGTTCACCCACTAGCTTGACCATGATTCCATGAGGGAAAACTTGGAAACCCCTCTTCCGCAATGTCCTTCAAACTGGTAGTCACCACCTTTCCTTACACCCATTCAGTGTTCATAACAACAAGGGAAAAAAAAATCAATAGTTTTCCTTTCCAGCATACTTGGCAGCATCTTGCCTCCTCACATATGCTTATTTATCAATTTGACTAAGTCTTTTTCCCTCCTTTGGGAATTTTCACAGCTTTCTAAATCCCTGATTTTCAGAGGCTACCAGTGGCCAATTCACTGATTTGTCACTTGTAAAAATCAGCCTAGAGGTAGTTCCAACATGTTCCCCTCTCATGGAGTCATGGTCAACTAAATTTAAAATGGTTGTCCCCTTTGTCCCCTATAATCAATATAAAATATTATGTTTTTCATACAAGTTTCATACTCCAATATCTAGTTGGGACAAATAATATCTTTTCCCAACAGGAAAAATCATTTATTACAATTATAAAATTTGAAATTCGGAATTTCCATAAATGGAAAAAAAATTCCAATTTCAAATTTACTAAAAACGGAAATAAATTTCCAGCAATTTAAATTCTAAAAATATTTTTATTTATTTATTTTGGGGGGATGTCACATCCTTTACCCCTTAAATAAAACACTGTCCTCAATGTTCGTTCCTTTTTTGGAACAGGATTGGATGAGATTTCCACAAATCTCCTTCCAACTCCCAAGTGGCCTCCTCAAGACTAAAGTGCTTCCATTGCACCTTTACTTGAGCAACAACTCTGTTATGAAGTGCTATTTATCTCCAGTCCAGAATGTGCAGGGGTTCTAGCTGGAACTTGCCTTTGGGTTCCAATTCCACCAAGTTCCAATCAATCATATGAGTAGGGTCATGAATATACTTTTTTAGCAATGAAACATGAAATACATTATGAATTCTTAGATTAGCTGGAAGTGAAAGTTGGTATGCTATGGGTCCAATTCAAGCCAGTATCTCAAAGGGCCCACAAAACCTGGGTGCCAACTTGGCACAATTACCTAACTTCAACAACATTTTTTAGGCTTTGACTTTTAAATAAACATGGTCTCCTGTTTGAAATTCCAGGTGCCTTCTTTTTTTATTTGCATAACTATTTTCTTTGTCCTGTGCTTCTTTCAAGTTTTGTTGTACCTTTATAACCATGTTCTCCATTTATTGGAGCATTTCAGGTTCGACCATGAGTCTATCAGTCGGGTTATCCCAACTATTTGGAGTCGTACATTTTCTGTCATATAGTATTTCGAAAGGTCTTAACTTAGTCGAAGTTTGGTACCCATTATTACATACAAATTCTACGAAGTGCAGATAGTCTTCCCACTTGTTTGGTTTTGTTATTACATACATGCGGAGCATATCCTCCATGATTTGGTTTGTCCTTTCAGTCTGTCCATCCGTTTGTGGATGATAAATTTTACTGAAATTCAAGTTGGTATTGAGCCTTGCAAAGAATTCCTTCCAAAAGGCGGGTGTGAATTTTACGTCTCTATCTGAGATCACCATTTTAGGAATATCATGCAATCTAAAGATTTATTTCATGAATATTTTAGCAATGTTTATAGCTTTAAAAGTAGACTTTACAGGAATAAAGTGTGAAGACTTACTGAGTTTATCAATTACAAGCATGATAGAGTCATTCTGTTTCTGATTTTTAGGCCAACCTGTTATAATTTCGAGTGATATAATCTCCCATTTTCATTCTGGTACTGACAATGACTGTAATAGGCCGGTTGGATGTTGGTGCTCGGCCTTAACCTACTGAAAATCTTGGAACCTTGCCAAATATTCTGTTGTTTTTTCCTTCACACTAGGCCAATAAAAAAGTTTCCTAAGTGTTGTTATCGATTTCTGGTAACTTGGGTGGCCAGACTATGGTTTCTTATGCACTTCGTCGAAGATTGTTAATTTTAACCCTGTCGAATCTAGTATGTAAAGTCTATTTTTAAATCGTAGCAGTCCTTCTTATCGATACTTAGATCTGGTTTATCTGAGTTCACGATATTGTTCGGTAATTCTACAATTATTTTAGTATAGTTTTTGTCATCAATACCCGTCATCTTTATTCTTTCTTCCAGATCACTTTCTTCCCTACTAGTCTTCATCTCAAATAACCCATGGATTCTTCTACTTAAAGAATCTGCTACTTTATTTTCCTTGCCCTTGATATTTTTGACCTTGAATTCGAATTCGCTCAACAAAGATAACCACCTTGCCTGCCTTGCATTAAGATCTGGGTGGTTAAAAAAATATTTCACCCCGCTATTGTCCATTAATAATAGGAATCTTTTGCCCATTATGTAGTGTCGCCACATCTTCAAGGCGTGTATTACTGCTGCCAATTCTAAGTCATAAGTGACGTAATGACTCTTGTGTTCTCTTAATTTCTGAGACTCATAATAGATAACGTGTCCTTCCTGAGTTAGGACACCACCTAGTCCTTCTTTACTTGCATCGACACATACAGTGAAGTCTTTATCTGGGTCTTCTACTTTCAATATGGGTTTCATTGTCAATAATTCCATGAGTTTTTTGAAGTTGTCTTGACACTTCTCTGACCAGTTAAACCTGGTTCCTTTATTTTGTAACGATGTGATAGGGTAGGCTATCTTGGAAAACCCTTCTATAAACCGGCGGTAATATCTAGTGATTCCCATGAACGACCGTATATCCACTACATCTTTAGGTACCGACCATTCCATAATGGCTTTCATCTTTTCTGGGTCTACGACAATCCCCTCTGCTAAAATTACATGTCCAAGATATTGTATTTTTTTCTGATAGAAGTCACACTTGTTGAAATTGGTGTATAGTTTGTGCTCACTTAACGTTTGCAACACTATTCTCAAGTGTTCCTTATGTTCCTCTTTCGTCTTTGAATAGACTAGGATATCGTCAATGAATACTACCATGAAAATACTGTTCATTAGGAACATAAGCGTGGCTGGGGCATTAGTGAGTTCGAAAGGTATGAATACAAACTCATAATGTCTTTATCTTGTCCGAAATGTTGTTTTGTTTATGTCCTCGTTTTTTATATGAACTTGATGATAACCAGATCATAAATCAAGTTTTGAAAAGATCTTGGCCCCCCAACTTGATCGAACATATCATTTATCCTTGGTAAGGGGTATTTATTCTTAATAGTCATTTTGTTCAATTGTTTATAAATACATAATCTTAGAGTACCATCCTTCTTTTTCACAAAGAGGGCCGGTGCTCCCCAAGGTAAGACACTCAATCTGATCTACTCTTTGTTGAACAATTCCTATAATTGTATTTTTAATTCTATCAGTTCTAGTAGACTCATCCAGTAAGGCACCTTTGAGATAGGGGTACAACCGGGTAATAGGTCTATGGAGAAGTCTATTTCCCTTCTAGGAGGTAATTCTGGTATCTCATCCACAAGCATGTCTCTGAAATCGCGTAGGATAGCAAAGTCTTCCAACTTTGGCTTATCCTCCTTTTCTGCTAGATTCATCACTTGAATGGCATAAACTTGACATCCCCTTCTCATACATTTCTTTAGTTGCATTGCTGAAATTTGTCTGACTGATACCAGTTTTGGTATACCTTGGCCTGTCCTGGTAGTATCAGAATCATCCTTATAGCTAAGCATCTTTGTATAGCAATTTAATATTTCTTTGTGTCATTCCAACCAGTCCATCCCAATAATCATATTGTAATATCCTAGTGGTAGGATGTTCAGATCGGTATTTATACTTTGACTCTCTAAGTTGAACTCAAAATCCAGAACAAACTCCGCTACCTTTCTTTTAGTACACTAGGTGTAATATAACTTAACGTAGCTCCAGGGTCAATTAAAATAGAAATTCGAGTGTCATTGATTTTACCTTCAGTTTCTACCACCGAGGACTAGTGGTTAGCTTGTTGACCATCTATGGCTGCATTTATCCGATGTAGGCTTCTGCCCACATCTCCCACTGTCGAGGTTTCCTGCAGATTATGAACAACAGTTCTATTTTTTGAAATCAAACGCGGGCAATTCCTCCTTAGATGAGGCTCTCTGCATTCCCAACACTTTAATGGCTTGCGGGGATTGTCTCCAAACTTATTCATTCCCAGGTTTACTGGTTTACCACTGCCTTGCATATTCAGATGGTTGGAGTGAAAGTCCTTTCTCAGAAATGTTTTTGTTGTATTCCGATGAGGAGCTAGTTGGTACCCCTTCTTCTGCTGGTTCATTCGCTCTTGTTTCTTATGATTCCATGCTTTAGGAATCTCTACACGTGGTTTGTACTGATCATAGAACATTTGGGATTTCTTGAATACTTCTCTCAAGGATTTGGGGTTGTCAAATTCAATTATGTCCTTGTAGGAATATGGTAGGAAGCTTAGAAAAGGATGATTTTTTACTTTATCCTCTCGTATGTACGGTACGAACCTTAACAATTCTAAAAATTTATTTATAAGGTCCTCCATTGTCATCTGTCCAAGTCATAACTCATAGACTCTTTTGTCTTTCTTTCATAGTAACTTTTTGAAAGGTATTGTTTCTTGAAATACTTCTTAAATTCAGACCATTCCAACTGTTTTTCCTTTAGGCCCTTGGCCAATTTTAGGTCCTGGCACCAAATCTTGGCCTTCCCTTTCAGATTGTAGATGGCATTATGACGTTCATGTTACTGGAATAGTTGTAGATCTGGAAATATTTTTTGATGTCCAACAACCATGCTTCATCTTCCTCTCCCGTCTTGGATTCTCCATCAAAGCTAGTTGGTTTAATCTTTTTAAATTCTCCTTCGAGGCGGTCTACTTGTTTTCTTTTTCTATCCGATTTAGTTTTTTCTTCAACTGAAGGTGTTCCTTCCAACGAACTATCTCCTTTTTTTGTTTTTGGCCCTGAGTTCTTGGAATCCCTTTTGCTGACTTCTTCCTCGTGGTTATTTTCTTTTGGGCTTTTCTTTGTCACTATACTACGTAGCAAGACTTCATTTATCTCTTGTTGTTCCTGTTGTCTTTTTTTCACTTTTTCATTGTCTGCTTTGAAAATCTGTAATTCAACAATAAGGTTCCTCATTGTTTCTAACACTTCTGTAGGTGAACTTCTGTCACTGTTCTGTCTTGTATTTCCAGGGGGTCCCTGCTGCGGTTTTCTCCCATCCTGATTTATGCATCGTCCTGAGCTTCCATAATTAACACAAAACAGAAATAGCTCTCTATTTGTAACCATAAGATGTTTGTTAGTTTTACATAAATCAAAATATATTTATATCTTTACTAAGTAGCTATTGTGGCCCTATTCAGGTCCATTGTTGTCACCTTTTTTCTTTGATACCATATGTAATGTACCTCAAAATTTACATGTAATTTTTTTTTTTTTTTAATTATTCTTCTTATTGGGTACTTTGAGTTGATACTATGTCTTTAAAGTTTCAGTCATTCGTCAACCATGATGTACAGTAGTCCTTTTCCTTTACATCTCCAACCGATTTTATCATATTGTCACCTCTTCCTATTCCGGTACTGAGTTATATATGTGATCATAGGTACATAGCTAGGGATACCTTGTTTTTTTCTCTTAATTGCAACTTGGTAATACCCATCGTTTCATTTCCAAAACCCACTTTGTGTTAAGGGGTATGAATACTTAGAACCAACTATTCTATAAAATAAATGGTCATAGATGTGAAGTCTTATTATAAGCGTCCTTCCATGAATATTATTACACGGTCTATGAGAAGAAGTTAACACCATTTGACATACTTTTCAACAAACCCTTTGGGGTAAAATTCAAACACTAAACTATACAAAAGCATAAGCGCGAGAGGCTAAACCTTGGGTAGGATATGGTTAAAGTTAAGGCAGTTGGGATTCAACGTATAACTGATGTAACCAGGTGATAAAAGAATTAACCCTATGTAGGCCATCCGGGTTCCTCGCCATTAATTCTCTAAGCAAACAGAACAGGTTTGAACCCTCTCGTCTTAAAAACCTGTCTGCAACATTTATGTCACTCTAAGATAGGTCTAATTGTTACAGATTTCGACTGTCATGCCCAATGAAATGTCAGCACTTACCATTTGTTAACATGGCCAGGTACGATTCCCACTTATCCTCCATTACTCCATACGAAGGGTATCCCATAGCTTTCATTCATTCTGGTCTTGGCTTGGTGAAGGAAACATGGAACGCTCCAGACTAAAATCTATTTTAGTTTCTTGTCTTAGCAACGTGGTCATGCTTCTATAGGATCTTTTAATGACTTATAGTTGAGTTTTAATTTTGCATGCATTAATTAACCATTTTAGAAACTTAGTGAAAGAATGAGGAAAGAAGAGGAATTATAACAACCATATGCATATGTGCAGATCTGAAATGCAATAAAAAACAACAAACCATAACACGCAGATTGTTAACGGAGTTCGACACAACTTTGCCTACATCTCCTGTACGGCCTCTTCCACGTAATCTTGTACGGACTACCTAGTCAGCATTTTTTTTTGCCTGTTTGGCTTTTCATACAGAACGCGATATCTTTCTCATACGGAGCCCGTTTGACAAAGTAAATATACCGCCAAAATCAGGAAGACGAGACAGATGTAATGGCATAGGTTTCGTCACATTCCGAGCACTTTCATTTTTGAGCATTTTTCAAGCCCTGTCAGGCTTCTAGATCCGATTTCAGATCACACCTCCCCACAATAAGACCTTTTGGTCCCCAAAAGGTTATTGACCAGTTAACAATCTTGGGATAGGCCACTTGTCTTGCTCTCTGTCTCTGAACTCTGTCCTGTGCACCTGTCTCATCAAGATCAACTGTAACACAATCATGACTATTGACAGTATATTGTTAGCCATTTGAACCCTATTACATCTTACTGAAGCCACTATCATCCATGTAAAAAACATTTCTAATGATAGCATCAAAAAGACGACTGCAAATGAATTGATATATTTTAGATATCTGCACGACATGAGCTTATCTTGAAGCAACTTATGATTGATTTTCCATTCAACAACCATATTTTGTTCTTGCTTAAGATCAATTACTTCATTTGGAACAATTATTGGTTTCTTGCATACTTGCACTGCATTCGTTAATTGTTCCCTTGTTTGAAGTGTTTTATTTTCTTTAACACGATGAGCATGAACCATGTAATCATGACCTGCTTTAGTGAATTGATATTGATTCTTTGTCCTGTAGAAGATTGCCTTACGATCAAAT
>ML776656.1:1015959-1050535 GCA_009831015.1 Picea engelmannii | reverse complement strand
GAATTGTTTCCTAAGTGCAGAAATGAAATCCTTCCATGATGGAAATACATTACCCACATTTTGTGTTCCTTTTTGTAGCTTGCTCTGCCACCAGATAAGAGTTGTACCTGCAAGTCTCAAAGATGCCAACTTGATTCATGTGGCCTCATCCTCGATCTATTGCACACTACAGTATACCTCCATCTGCCTGATCTAGTTATCAAGGTTTTCTTCATTTACTTCACCATCATATATGGGCAACTCAAATTTTACATCAAGTTTTAACAATGGCATTTCATGTTTATTCTGATGAACATTTTTCTTTCCACTAGATTTAGAACTTGAACTTGAAGAAGAAGGAGAAGAAGGAGGTGTTGATGGAGGTGAAGGAGGAATATAAGGATGGTCCTCTTCCTCTTCACTTTTTCCCTTTGAAGAATCACCCAAAACGGGTCGCTTCCATTCCAAGTAATCTTCGTACAAGAATTTCACCATCTCCGACATGGCAAGGAATGTTTTCTGGAACTCTTTCTCATCTTGAGATATACCTTCTTATGATGCCATCTTGTCGCTATGAGAAGCTCTTTTTCTCAATCCAATTAATGGATTCTCTGCAACAAGCTCGCCTTCACCACACTGTAGCTTTTCCCTGGTTAACATGCAACTCAAATCCAAACATCAACTAGCTCTGATACCACTTGATCCATTGGATCTTTTAATGACTTATAGTTGAGTTTTAATTTTTCATATGTTAATTAACCATTTGAGAAACTTAGTGAAAGAATGAGGAAAGAAGAGGAATTATAACAACCATATACAGATGTGGAGATCTGAAATGCAATAAAAGATAACAAACCATAACACGCATATTGATAACGTAGTTCATCACAACTTTGCCTACATCTCCTGTATGACCTCTGCCACGTCAGCCTATACGGACTGCCCGGTCAACATTTTTTTTTGCCTGTTTGGCATTTCAGACAGAACGCGATATCTTGCTCATACAGAGCCCGTTTGACAAAGTAAATATACTGCCGGAATCAAGAAGATGAGACAGACGTAATGGCATAGGTTTCGTTGCATTTCGAGCACTTTCATTTTTTAGCATTTTTCAAGCCTTGTCAGGCTTCTAGATCCGATTTCGAATCAGTGTCGATATTAAAAAGAAGTTCTGTGTTTAAACCTTAAATTCACTGGTATTATTATATTGATTATAGGTTTCATCCTAAATTCCATAGGTGATTTAATCCTTTTTGTTTATATTTAGACTCTTACAATGGATTGATGTTTACTATTGATTTACGCTCATTATACGCATGTTATCCCTGTTTATGATTTCTTTGGGTTAAAATGTGGTATTCATCACTAATTATGGGCCCCTTTATTATGCAACGATACCCATCAGGGAGGTATGAGCTCCTCTTCCTTCCTCGGTTTGGGAGCACATGGTTTGGTGCAAATGGAGAAGGATATAAAATCCACTATTACAGTTAAGTTCCTTTCTCATTTTGTTCTGTTCTTTTTTAAATGGTTATGTTACTCTTTGTCAGATACATTTTTAATGTTTCACCTTATTTCGTGCAGCGTGTGATCATGCTGTGGAAGGGGTGTTACAACTATATAATTTATAGGATCAACTGGTGGTTGAAATGCTATCTCTTTAGTGTTTTTGTTTGTCAAATGATTTTTCATTTTGCAAAAAATTTGAGAAAAGAAAGAAAAAAGAAAAAGAAAAAGAAAAGAAAAGAAAAGAAAGGAAAAATAAAAAGAAAGAAAAAGAATAAAAGAGGGCATAAAAGAAATTCAATAGAGCCCCATGCAATAACAATGACTTGGTCCATACCTTTCAAGCATGGCCAAGTTCTTTTAAATTGATATTGTTAAGAGTAGTGAAAAGGCTTGGCTAAACTGTTTAATCTTATCCAAGTGATCTAGGTTAGTTAGTGAATAAATTTGACCAGATTGCCTAATCTTGGTCAGATAGCCCCAGGGTAGAGTAACTTCTTAGTCCAACAGTTTAATCTGGGCTAATTGTCACAGGTTATTAAGTTAGAACATAGGTAGTTTGATTTATTTCAATAAAACTATTTTGATGATCAATGTTGGACCATGTCTTGGATGCTTAAAATGTTGGTTGTCTAACCCCTTGGTGATATAAACATGTGAAAGATCGGGAAAACCCACGATATGCACTTATCCTAAGTTTTTCTGGGTGCATATCCCTTCACGCTCACAATTATGCACAACTCATGTACGAACAACTTAGATGTTCGTTCCCAGATCTACGGTGGAAAAGTCTTTCTGGACCCCTCGACCATTCTACCTTTAACGGTGGGGGGGGGGCGGTTCGGAATCGGAGATAATGTATGCGCGCATCTGGACGTCCCAAGTTTTAGTGCCTAGATCTACTGTCTATATTGGATTCTGGACCCCCCCATCCATTCTACTTTTAACAGAAGGGGGCGGTCTAGAATGTGTCTTAAAGATCATGCACAGATTTGCAGTCAAAAGGAAAGAACGCATATCAATGGCTCAAAATATTTTTTGGACCCCCCCGACCAATCTACCTTTAATGGTGGGGGGGGGGTATGGAATGGAATTTTACTCTGGTGGGCCCCTTATCTATACATGGCATGAATCCATTGGTCTCAAATCCCACTTCCTATTATTGTCTGACATACCTCGTCACCTCATGACGTGATTATCCACCTTTTCTATAAGAGTCACATCCCATAACTCTGTTAGTCCTTCTCCCTCATTAATCCGTGGAAAGTCCCTTCACCATGGTATTTTCCCCCAATCAATAACTGCCATGTCACTCAACCATATGCTTCAGTCATTGTCACCTGCCATCTCACACTCTAAATGACCCATTGGCCATTTATTACTGGATAACTTATTCGTTAACCAGCTGACCTATCTCCTGCACCCAACGAATACCCGTTTACTCAAAACTACGCTCACCCTTCATTCTTTCACCATTTACCCACTCATCGCACCAGAGAATTTACCCCGTTTTACTCTCCATTAAAGTCAGTTGCCCACTTCTACAGTCGTCCCCACTAACTTTTGTTTTATTTGTAGGTATTGTTACAGTAATGGCGCCAAAGTCAAAGTGAATATAAGGTGAGCACAATCCCTTTCTCCCACCTCCTATCGACCTCGATAGGATTCCTCTTGACGACAAAGACTACTTAATCGCAGATACAAAATGTGATTTTGACTTCGCAAACCTACAGTCATGGCTTAACGAACTCTTCCTGGACCAGAGTGATGAAATTGGGCTCTGGGAGTCCAACCTACCATTGTATATTTTACCCTAGATTCACCACTTCCTAGAATTTGCGGTGAAGTGCCAAGCCCATTATATTCTCGAGCAAAGAGCCATTTTTTCCTCGTCTGGGGAAATTCTTTTCCTCATCACACCAGAAACCATCAACCAAATGATGCAAATATTCTGAGCCGACTCTGACCCAACTTTTAACCTCGAAATCATCACAGAGCTATACTAGAAGTTGTTGTTTCCTCAAAGATCTCATATTTTTGAGCTTTTTCTTCCATAATATGCTCAGCTTCCCACTACAAACCCCCCTTATCCTTCCTCTCTATTCTCACTAAAAGGAAACCAGGTCATCACGTCACTATGCACCTTGCTTGGTTATTTTTCAGATCAATGGGTAGATGAACCCATTTTGGGATTTCGGTCTATTTTCTCCATTGATGAGAAACCCACTACACAATTCGACTTCAGCATGTTCCTAGCGGACAACATTCATGAGAAATTCATAAATTTTTCCACAGAAGGCATGTTCTGTTATTCTTCAATACTGGCATACATGTTCGTTTTCTTCCAAGTGGACAAATTTTCTTTTTCTATGCAGAAGATGGACAAAGATTGTAGACCCCAGGCAGTAACAACATGGAATTCTCTGCTCAGACATAACTCCATGGAATTCAGTTTCAAGAAGTTCATCGAGCATTTCTACCACCCAGTGGTGAGTATTCTCAGTGGCATACCCGAACCCAGAATTAATGACGAAGTTCAGAGGATCCTACATCTCTCGGACCATACAAAGATTGGTGATTGGTACCTGTACCAAAATCATACTGAGATCAGAGTCTATGGGTGTGAGTTGGCCCCATATAAACTACCCAAGTACTTACTTGTTAGAATTGTTTCCTTGGAATACATAATGCAGATGATAAACTTGGACGATATATATTTTATGTCTTTGAAGAAGAAGCAACAACTCATAATCAAAGGGAAGATTGGGCCTTTCATCTGCAACAGTCGAGGCATCGGGGAGGAAGCAGATAGACTGTAGAAGGAAATGAAATTTTTTGTTTGTTTTAGATGGCACTATAATTCATGTGGAATAATTTCTGAGATGAGGATAAAAAATAAGAATATCCCGTATGTTCACATATATAGGCCTGAGGTAGAAAAATTTGCCAACCAGATAGAATGGGATCCAAATACTTTGGTTGAGACAGAACAAAAGGACCTCTTGGTCATTGTATCACAGATGACCACACCACAAGGCCCCAAGGATAAAAGGCCTCGGTAGGATATATCACCTCCTGTCACTGAAGTATCATCTGAAGAGTTTCGACTACATGCTAAGAGGCCAAAAGCCAATCTGGTACCCGACACGACTGGTGAAAACGGAATGCCATCCACTTCCACATTGGAGGTTGATCAGTCGCTCCTCAATACAAGTATATAGAAGATCATAACCTCAGTATTGCCAAAGAACCCCACAGATACTCAACCAGGCAACCAGCCAGGCAAGATAGGACCAAAGCTGAGTATCTCTGAGAAATACGATTTGATCAAGAAAAAGAATCATACTTTGACCAACAACACATACGCCCAATTCTGGAAGAAGACGTCGACTGCACAACACAAACTTATATTGACATTCAACATTGAGAAGGGCAGAATTCACATGGCATTTCTCCAAGCACAGGTACCAGACCCAAAGGTGATCACCGATTACAAAAGGGCAACTTTTGAAATCCAGACTAAGGACATGCATCCAGCTGATCAAATGCATCTGCACAGGAAAACTGGAGAAATTTTTTTGTCCACGTTGGCACATGCTTCCACTTATTCCTCTAGGTTACAAGTGTCTTTGAATAACGTCCAAACGCAATTGAATTTGGAGAAAATATCATCCTTTGCCAAGGGTAACAGGATTAATACGTTGGAGGAACTGGTCCTCAAGATCGGGTATGATCCCTCAAATGTGAAAGCAATCGAGGAGATGATCAAGAAGAAAAATACCGACATAGTGTCTTTGAGGAAACAATTGAAGATGTCACCAATAGTAGCATCACAAGAAAAGGAATTAGTGGAGACAGAAGGAGAAAAATATGAGATTCTTAAGTTGATCATGGAGCAGAATGCACAATTGAAGGAAATGGAAGTTGAAATGGAGAAGCTAGGGAAAGAGAAAGAACAGTCAAAACCCATGGAAGTCATTCCATTGAGTGTAGTTCCACTCTTAGGAGTGAGCACAACGTCACTAGAAGAAATTCCATTGGAAAACCCACTGACATCTCTGGAAAAGACTGTTGAACTGGCTAAGTCTATGGAAGAGATGACTCTACAAGAAACAGAGATTAGCAGGCTCAAAAAGGAGATTGAGAACCTCCAGGAACTCAAATATTCTTACCAAACCATCTACTCCAAGGAAAAATAGGTGTCATACTAGCTCAAACAAGAGTTACAACAGCTTCGGAAGCAAACAGTGGTAGGAAAAACACTGGCCGAGGTCAAAGAAAGTGTCTGGACAGACATCACCAAGTCTATGAATGACATATTTCCAATGATACAAATTATGTTTGAGCAAAATGAATTGGTCCAAAGAAGTAAAAACTCCATCGAGAATATTAGATTAGAACTGGGAGAGATTCCCACAGAGGCTAATGAAATCATCAAATTCTTGAATTCTAAAACCAAAGAGGAGCTGGAAGATCTAAGAATTGAGGATAGAACAAAGACCATCCTTGAGGTCGAGAGAGTCCTAACCAAGAGAGGACTGATGTTACATCTAGAAGAAAAGGTTTAGGCTATGGACCTAGGGGTGAAAAGGTTTTTCAACAAGATCGAGGCTCTACAAAAGAAGGGTCTTCATGGTTTGAAGGTGATAAATGACAAATTGATGACGCTCCACGATTACAAAAAAAGACTAGCCGATGTGGCTAAGGATAGTTCAAAATTTTCAGGAATACAAGGCAGTATCACTGGAAAATCATTCCTAGATGCTCTACAGTTGGACATCATCATACAACATGAGATCCGATACATCTTCATCATCAAGCCAATGTTTTCTAAGTACACAAAGATGGATGAAGTCTACCGAAGGTTACTCAAATTCATCGTTCCCAGTCATCTTCGATGGGAAGAGCTTTCCAATTTCATCAAGTAGTCTATGAGCTGTCCCAACCCAGTTAGATATCCAGTCAGACAAGGTCATGCAGAGGCCCGACCAATGGTTCACCCAGAAAACATCATGAAACTTCGACACATCATCAAACAATTTCCTAGATTTTTGTAGTTTGTTGAGTTAGTTAAGCTAAAAATAGATTTACCACGTCTTGATCTTTAATGATAGGATCATTTGTAATTTTGGTTATAGATACTTCACTTTTCAAAGTATTGAGGGTTGATCTTTATGCCCTACGAGTTACCATACTGTAATATTTTTCAAGAAATATTCCATTAATACAAAGAGGCATTTCCACAGGATTCTTACGTGTACTCATTGGTGATGTTTTCCTTTCTAAGTTAAATGTTATTCTTGCTTAGTTATCGCATTGTTTTCTAAATATAATCTTCAAAAGTAATGAACATTGCAGGATTTATCTTTGTATACCCTGTTTCTGAATTTAAAATATTTTAGTGTTTCATCTTCCGATTTTACAATAAAGAAATTCTTAACTGCTTCTTTGTTGTAATTAACATTCTCGCCTTTTCTGCTATTCCTCATTTATGCTGCTAAAAGAATCCAATGATTGCATTATCCCACCCTGTGAAAGGTTTCTTTGTTTTCTGTTTTAGACTTTATTTCATGATACAGACCTTGTAGACCAATGGATGTGTAAATCTCTCTTAGCCAACCCAATGAAAACGATATAAAAAACATATGTTATTTACCTAGCCTAATATTTTAAATTTGAAACATATCTAAATCATATAGAGAGATCCCTCTCTGAGGCTGGTAGGGTTAGATCCAAGATTTGAAGTGGTTGGATAAAGTTACCTCGCATAGATTTCTTCTTTTTTGACAACCTCTAAGAAATTTACAGAGCGTTAACATAGTGGCGACCGTACTGAGGAGAATAAACTAAACAAATTTTAACCTCGCGTTTTCTTTCCTTGGAAGAAAAGTTCATTTCTGAAAAATTGCAAATCTGAGAAAGAAGTAATGTTTAGAGGTTGTTAAAATCTTATAAATATTAATTTTTGGACTCATAAAACTATATATATATATATATATATATATATATATATATATATATATAAATCAAAAAGAAATCTAGCTCCCAAAAAAGCTTATACTCGATCTCACCCAGACCCGGAACCTGCAATAGCAAATGATAATCCATAATAGTTCCTTAGGAAAAAGGCCATTACAGAAGGTTCAGTAAGTCACAATCCCCTTCATAGGTCCCCTTCACTTCTAGAGGAGCTTGTTTCCATTCAGGATCTTGACTTTGACATCGTTTTTGAACAAATCCTGTTTAGAACGAAATCTGATAGCTTTGTGGCTAAAACCATTCTAGACCCAACCATCTTGCAACCCCGGACTCTTGAAGTTCTATATCCCACTACTAAACCTCAAACCAGTCACTCTGTGCCATCTAGCCCCTCCTCATCCTCATCTTCTATTACCACCCCACCTATCATCCAGGTTGTCCTCGCACCCCCTCTGCCTATCATGGCAACCAGATATGCTCCCTTGGTATTGACTGCACCTCTTCATGCTATGCCCTAGAATTATCAAATGAGACTTCCATAGTTCAATGGAACAAGACCCTTGAGTGCACAACGACACGTTGATAAAATGAATGATTATTTTGATCTGCAGGAAGTAGATGAGGATGACGTTCAAATGAGATTGTTTGCACAAAGTTTGACGGGTGACGTTAAGAAATGGTATAAAGGATTACATGTTGCCTCAATCCTCGACCTTACTGCATTTCAAAGAATTTTTCTAGACAGATGGGAGGTAAAGAAAACTCCTCTCTAGATCTTTTCAGAATACGAAAAAGAATAGAAGAAATCAAGGTGAGACAGTACAAGATTACTGCACCCGTTTCAATAACCTGTACAATGCAATTCTAGCCGATATTAAACCTCCACAAGGTTTCTCATTGATAAAATTCCCTGATGGTTTTGATGCCGACATGTTGTATCAATTAAGGGAAAGAAACTCCACCACCCTGGAAGACATGCAGAAAAGTGCAATAAGCATGGAGGCTAACTTGTTGGCTAAAAGGGCATGACAAAGGACAGAGAGAAGAGTCACAATGAAAGAGGAACCTTCCACATCAACTTATGATTCCAAATTGGATTCCTTAGCTAGAGTAATAGAAATAATGATGGAGAGACTTACTGTATCCGAAAGAAACCCTCCTAGAGAAAACCCACTAGCTCCTCAAATTCGAAATACTAACTTTAGAAGAAACCCTCCTCAAATTAGGAAAAGAGATCCTAGGGATCAAAGGGAACAAAGGGGTCCAGATCAACATATCATACTGCCCCTACAAGAAAATTATGTTGATGAAGGAGAAGAAGTAATTGAAGAACTGGAGGATACTCACATAAACCTCATGGGCATTCACGATAACAAAGCCATTTTCCTTACCTAGGAAGAGCAAGAAATTTTTCTTCTCTCTCAAACAAAGGTAAGTAAAGAAGTTGAAGATACCAAACAACAAGAATTTGAAAATGCCATTTTGGAGGTACACCTATAGTACAATCTGTGAAGTAAAAAGACAGATGGAAGTTCTCCAAAAAAGGTGACCGAAACGAAGAAGATAGTCGAGACAAAAAGAACCCCTAAGCATTCTACAGAGAAGAGCCTTGAGAAAGGTAATGATGAAGTTCCAACAAAAAGAGACGTTACTATTCTGAAAAGATCATCGCAGACTGAGGTCTCATCAACTAACCCACCAAATACTTCTGGCTAGAAGATTGTGGTGGACAAATCAGAATTGTTGAGCCAAAGCAAAGCACCTACACCTTTCAACCTCGAAGGGGATTAGCCAAAGTAAATATTCCCATCCCCCTTTCCGAGATGATGAGCAAATATGCTTACCGATTGTAGGTGATCAAAGAACTAATAATTAAACCTGATATAGGAATGAAGGCCTTAATTGTTGGATCAACGAATCATTCAGATACTGTAAACGTTACCGATGATCAACTTGAACTCTTGTTCGGACCTGAAGTGGATGGTCAGAGCAACAATGGTGTTGTTGCTCCTTTTTTCATTAGCCTTAATATACACGACCTGATTCTGCATAATGTTATGTTAGATTCAGGTGCTTCCCATAATCCGATGCCTAAAGCAGTGATGGAAAAACTGGTACTTGAGGTTACCAGACCTTACAAGGACTTACATTCTTTTGACTCCAGTAAAGTTAGATGTATCAGTTTGATGAAGGATCTATGTATCACCCTGGTTCAGATTCCTGCAAAAATCATGGTCATGGATGTTGTGGTTGCATACATTCCCCCGAAATATGGTATGTTGTTGTCCCAATCTTGGGGGAGCAATTTGAAAGCTACTTTGCAATTGGATATGTCGTATGCAACTATCCCATTCTTTGGGCAACATAGAAGGCTATACAAAGAAACGTTGATGAAATACATGGTTAGCAGCCAAGAAAAGACACATAACTATCCTCTGTACTCTGGACATTCTGACCTGGATTCCTTTATCCTATATAACGATGGAGATACCGGAGAAAAAATCACTTAGCTGGAAGAAGATTCATGTGGTCCGAACGAAGGCCAAGAAATCACCGAGGCAGAAAGAAAGAAAAATGTGATAACTGAAGAATTGCCAACGGATTTCTAGAGCATTCACTTTGATGGAGCTGTAAGAAAAGAAGGAGCTGGAGCAGGAGTTTGGTTGCATAATCACAGATCTAGGTATTCAGAAAACCATTCTTACAAATTAAATTTTCAATGCACTAACAGTATTGCCGAGTATGAAGCATTGATGCTCGGTTTGAAACTTCTAAAGAAGGTTGGCTGCAAACAAATTATGGTAAGAGGTGATTCTGAGTTAATAATCAAGCAAATTAAAGGTGATTATGAAACAAGACATCCATGTCTTAGAGCTTATAGGAATGTTGTTCTGGACGCCCTTAAATGTTTCACTGAAGTTGATTTGCAGGTGATGCCTAGGGGAAAAAATATTTTAGCAGATGGGTTAGCTACGTCAGCATCCACATGCAAGATACCTTTTCATTCCACTTGCCCATACATAGTGGAGGTGAAGTGTAGACCATTTGTTCCAGACAACATCAGATACTGGTAGGTATTTGGTAATGATAATCAAATTTAAGATTTTCTACAATGTAAAAATGATTTTGAGTGTACAGACATAGACTTAGAAAATGAAGATGAAAATGTAAAAAGACTTGATTTTGGAAATGATGTGTAAATAAGATAGATTTAGGAGAGTTAGGTGAGGATGAGATAGGAGATGATGTTTTTCATTTAAAAAGTAATGTTTTACCTAGGGGTTTAGTTCCTTTAGAAGACCTATTTGATTTTAATGATGTAGCTAAAAAACTGAAAATTGAAGCCAGTGGTCAAGAAGTAGAAGATTGTAATATAGGGACAGAAGAGAAACCCAAGATGGTGAAACTTTCCAAATCATTACCCCCTAAGCAGAAACTCAAATACAATGATATTTTCAAGGAATATTCGGACGTATTTTCTTGGGGTTACGAGGATTTGAAAGCTTATGACACTAGCATCATATAAAATAGGATTCGAATAAATGAAGATCAAAAACCTTTCGGATAGAAACTTAGGAGAATCAATCCTAAGCTACTTCACCTGATAGAAAAAGAAATAAAAAATGTACGATTTTCCAAATGGGTTTCAAATTGGGTCCCAACCCGAAAGAAATCCAGAGAAATCAGTATTTGCATCGATTTCCAAAATCTGAATAAGGTCTCTCTGAAGGACAATTACCCATTGCTAAAAATATTCCACATATTACAAAAGGTAATCAGATCCAGTCGAATCTCTTTACTGGATGGGTTCTCGGGTTATAATTAGGTCCTCGCTCACCCAGATGACCAAGAGAAAACTGCTTTCACAACACCATGGGGTACTTTCATGTATGTGAAAATGCCTTTCAGGTTGATGAACGTTGGGGCCACTTTCCAGAGAGATATGGACATCAATTTTGTGGAAGAACTCAGAAAATTTATTGTCATCTATCTGGACGATGTAACTGTGTTTTCCCAATCCGATGATGAGCACTTACGACATCTCAGACGAGTTTTCGAGAAATGTAGGAAATTTGGGATTTCTTTGAATCCTAAGAAGAGCCTTTTTAGGTTAGAGGAAGGTAAAATAATGGGGCACATAATCTCTAAGGATGGAATTAAGATAGACCCCAGCAGAATCGAGGCCATTCAAAAATTAGAACACCCAAGAAATATCAAAGAGTTGCAGTCTTTTATCGGAAAAATAAAATTTCTGTGAAAATTCATACCTAGCCTGGCTGAGCTTCTCAGGAACATCACAAACATGTTAAAAAAGGACACAAAAATAAAATGGAACATAGAGTCCAAGCAGTCTTTTGAACAGGTCAAACACACACTCACACAAGCTGCAGTCTTGATTAGTCCTGACTTTACCAAAGATTTTTATCTTTTTTCTTTCACCTCTGAACATACCATTGCAGCAGTATTACTACAGAAAAACAACGGAGGGTATGAAAAACCCATATCCTTTTTCACTAAATCTTTAAGGGATGCTTCTTTAAATTATAAAATAATGGAGAAACAAGATTTTTCCCTGGTGAAAGCCATAAAATTTTTTAGAGTATATATTCTCCATTCCCACACCATTGCATATGTTCCGAATGTGGTAGTAAAAGACATTTTAACCCAGGACAATCCGGATGGCCGAAGAGGAAAATGGATTGCTATAATTCTAGAGTATGACATAGAGATTAAGCCTACTAAACTGATTAAAGGTCAAGGTCTAGCAAAGTTAATGGCTGAATCAAATTTCCATTCGCTTGACATTAATTTCTTAGCCGCAGTGGATGAACAGGGTGAGCAGGCGACTCCAAGCATAAATTAGGTATTTCTAAACTCTCCATGGTACGCAGACCTGATATTTGTTTTTCATAATTTACAAGCTCCCCCTGGTCTGACCAAAACTAAAGCTATGTTACTGAAATTGAAAGCGTTAAATTTTTTCATTCTAGAAGGCAATCCATATTGGAAAGATCCTGGAGGTATTTTGTTAAATTGTCTATTGAAAGATGAAGATGACAAAGTATTGTAGGATTTTCATGCAGGAGACTATGGTGGTCATCTAAGCTAGAAGACCACAGCTAATAAAATCCTTAGAGATGGATTCTATTGGCCAATGCTATTCACTGATGTGCATCATAAATTGACTTTGTGTAATAAATGTCAGTTGTTCGAAGGTAAAAGGAAACTTCTTCCTCTATCCCTAAAACCAGTCTCCGTTGAAGCCCCTTTCTAGCAATGGGGATTAGACTTCATCGGAGAAATACGTCCTCCCTCTTCGGGCCAACATAGGTGGATTCTTACTGCCATGGATTATTTTACAAAATGGATCAAAGTAGTACCAAGCAGGCAAGCCACTGATTCTGTCATTATTAAATTTCTTGAAAATAATATTTTGTCCCGTTTTGGATGTCCCAAAAAGATTATAGCTTACAATGCAACTACTTTTTGATCTAAGAAACTCATAGATTTCTGCAACCAGTATCATATTGGGTTGGGACATTCCACATCTTACTGCCCTCAGGGAAATGGGTTGGAGGAATCATCAAATAAAACCCTAGTAAACATTATCAAGAAAACTTTGCAAGAAAACAAAAAGTTGTGGCATAACAAGTTGGTTTTTGCATTATGGACCAAAAAAATTACCACCAAAAGGTCAATCGGTATGTCACCATATCAGTTGGTCTATGGCACAGAAGCAGTTTTTCCCACTTCCTTAGGGGTCCCTCTCAGGAAATTGCTGCAAGACATGCAAGCCGAGCCAAACAACTCCCAGAGAAGGATAAACCAGATGATCCATTTGCAGCAGTCCAGGGAAGAAGTATACAACAAGACTCAGGTAGTCCAAGAAGGCATTAAGAAGATTTTTGACAAAAGAACCAAGGAAGATTATTTCGAGCTAGGTGACTTGGTGCTGAGATGGGATTTTTGAAATGAAGACAAGGGAAAGCATGGAAAATTTGACAGTCTATGGAAGGGACCATACATTATTCAAAAATTTAGAGGGAATAATGCCTTCTTGCTCAACAACAGTGATGGGACAAATCTGTCAGGAGGACCTGTAAATGGCAGAATGCTGAAGCATTATTCACAGCCCCAGTAGAGACTTGAAGTCAAACTTTCCATTGTACAAACCATTTTCATTTTTCTTGTGAATTTCTAAGTGAATAACTTTGGTCAGATGGTTGAAGCTTGGAGAGAATGCCCTAAGCCACTGAACATTGTCTTCTAATTTTCAAAATAAAACCAATCAAGCAAAAAAGAAAACTATGGAGAAAGTTTCAGAACATTAGGAATTAGGATTCTTGGCACTTCACAAGGAGAGTACCATCCCTAGGTGGAGTTGTTGTTACAACCCTATAATCTATAGGATCAACTGGTGACTGAAATGTTATTGCTTTAGTGTTTTTGTTTGTCAAATGATTTTTCATTCTACAAATAATTTGAGAAAAGAAAGAAAAAAGAAAAAGAAAAAGAAAAAGAAAAAGAAAAGAAAAGAAAAGAAAAGAAAAGAAAGGAAAAAGAAAAAGAAACAAAAAGAATAAAAGAGGGCATAAAAGAAATTCAATAGAGCCCCATGCAATAACAATGACTTGGTCCATACCTTTCAAGCATGGCCAAGTTCTTTTAAATTGATGTTGTTAGGAGTAGTGAAAAGGCTTGGCTAAATTATTTAATCTTAGCCAAGTGATCTAAGTTAGTTAGTGAATAAATTTGACCAGATTGCCTAATCTTGGTCAGATATCCCTAGGGTAGAGTAATTTCTTAGTCCAACAATTTAATCTGGGCTAATTATCATAGGTTATTAAGTTAGAACATTGGTAGTTTGATTTATTTCAATAAAACCAGCTCGATGATCAATGTTGGACCATGTCTTGGATGCTTAAAAGGTTGGTTGTCTAACCCCTTGGTGATATAAACATGTGAAAGCTTGGGAAAACCCACGATATGCACTTATCATAATTTTTTTTGGGTGCATATGCCTTCGCGCTCACGATTATACACAACTCATGTATGAACAACTTAGATGTTCGTGCCCAAATCTATGGTGGACAAGTCTTTTTGGGACCCCCCGACCATTCTATCTTTAACGGTGGGGGGGGGGGTCTGGAATGGAGTTTTACTCTGGCGAGCCCACTATCTATACATGGCATGAATCCATTGGTCCCAAATCCCATCGCCTATTACTGTCTGACATACCTCGTCACCTCATGACATTATTATCCACCTTTTTCATAAGAGTTACATCCCGTAACTATGTCAGTCCTTTTCCCTCGTTCATCCGTGGAAAGTCCCTTCACCATGGTCTTTTCCCCCAATCAATAATTGCCACGTCACTCAACTGTATGCTTCAGTCATTGTCACCTGCCATCTCATGATCTAAATGACCCGTTGGCCATTTATTATTGGCTAACTTATCCGTTAACCAACTGACCTATCTCTGGTGCCCAATGGATACCCGTTTACTCAAAACTACCCTCACCCTTCATTCTTTCACCATTTACCCAATGATCACACCAGATAATTTACCCTGTTTTCCTTTCTATTACAGTCAGTCACCCACATATACAGTCATCCCCGCTAACTTTTGTTTTATTTGTAGGTATTGTTACATTAATGGCGCCAAAGTCAAAGCGAATAGAAGGTGAGGAGAATTTGTTTCTCCCACCTCCTGTCGACCTCGATAGGATTCCTCTAGCTAACAAAGACTACTTAATCACAGACAAGAAATGAAATTTCAACTTCATAGACCTATAGTCATGGCTTAAAGAAGTCTTCCTGGACCAGAGTGATGAAATTGGGCTCTGGGAGTCCAACCTACCCTTGTATCTTTTCCCCCAGATTCACCACTTCCCAAAATTCACCCTCAAGTAACAAGCCCATTATATCACTGAGAAAAGAGCCATTTTGTCCTCATTCAACAAAATTCTTTTCCTCGTCACACCAGAAACCATCGACTAACTGATGCAAATATCCTGATTCGAATCCACGCCACCTTTTAACCTTGAAATCATCACAGAGCTATACTAGAAGCTGTCGTTTCCTCAAAGAGATAAGATTTTTGAGATTTTTCTTCCAGAATCCGCTCAGCTCCCCACTACAAACCCCCCTTATCCTTCCTCGTTGTTCTCAATAAAAGGAAACAAGGTCATCATGTTACTATGCACCTTGCTTGGTTATTTTTCAGATCAATGGGTAGATGAACCCATTTTGGGATTTCTATCTATTTTCTCCACCGATGAGAAACCCACTACACAGTTCGAGTTCAGCACGTTCCTGGTGGACAAAATTCATGAGCAATTCATAAAGTTTTCCACAAAAGGCATGTTCCGGTATTCTTCAATACTGGCATATATGTTTGTTTTCTTCCAAGTGGACAATTTTTGTTTTTGTATGCAAAAGATGGTAGACTCCAGGTAGTAACAACATGGACTTCTCTACTCACACATAACTCCATGGAATTCAGTTTCAAGCAGTTCATCGAGCAATTCTACCACCTAGTAGTGAGTATGCTCAACGACAGACCCGAACCCAAAATTAATGACGAAGTTTAGAGGATCCTACATCTCTCAGACCATACAAAGACTGGTGATTGATACCTGTACCAAAATCATATTGAGATCAAAGTCTATGGGTGTGCGTTGGCCCCATGTAAAATACCCAAGTACTTACCTGTTATAATTTTTTCCCTGGAATACATAATTCAGATGATAAACTTAGATAATATACGTTTTGTGTCCTTGAAGAAGAAGCAATAGCTCAGAATCAAAGGGAAGATTGGGTCTTTCATCTGCAACAATCGAGGGGATGGGGAGGAAGGAGACAAATTACTGAAGGAAATGAAATTTTTTGTTAGTTTCACATGGAACTATGATCCATGCAGAATAATTTTTGAGATGAGGATAAAAGATAAGAATATCTCATATGTTCACATATCTAGGCCCGAGGTAGAAAAATTTTCCATCCAGACATAATGGGAGCCAAATAATTTGGTTGAGACAGAACAACATGACCTCCTGGTCACTGTATCACAGACGACCACACCACAAGCCCCCAAGGAGAAAAGGCCTAGGTAGAATTTGTCATCTCCTATCACTAAAGTATCATATGAAGAGTTTTGACTACATACCAAGAAGCCAAAATCTAGTCCGGTACTTGACACGGCTGGTGAAAAGGGAATGCAATCCAGTTCCACATTGGAGGTTGATCGGTCGCTCCTTAATACAAGAAGAAAGCATATCATAACCTCAGTATTGCCAAAGAAGCCCATAGATACTCCACCAATCAACTAGCTAGGAAATATAGGATCGAAACTGAGTATCTTTGAGAAATACGATTTGATCAAGAAAAAGAATCAGACACTGACCAACAACACATACGCCCAATTCTGGAAGTATACATCGACTACACAACACAGACTGCTATCGGAATTTGACACTGAGAAGGGAAGAATGCACATGCTATTTCTCCAAGCACAGGTACGAGACCCAAAGGTAATCACCAATTACAAAAGGGAAACTTTTGAATTATAGACTAAGGAAGTGCATCCGATTGATCAAATGGATCTGCATAGGCAAACTGGAGAAATGGTTTTCTACACATTGGCACATGCTTCCATTGCTGCCTCCAAGTTACTAGTGTCTCTGAATAACGTCCAGACACAGTTGAAGTTGGAGAAAATATCATCCTTTGCCAAGGATAACAGGATTAAGATGTTGGAGGAACTGGTCCTTAAGATCGGGTATGATCCCTCGAATGTGAAAGAAGTCGAGGAGATGATCAAGAAGAAAAACGTCCCCATAGCATCATTGAGGAAACAATTGAAGCTGCTGCCAACCATAGACTCACAGGAAAAGGAAATAGCGGAGACAAAAGGAGAAAAAGATGAGATGCTTTAGTTGATCATGGAGTACAATGCACAATTGAAGGAAATGGATGTTGAAATGGAGAAGCTAGTGAAAGAGAAAGAACAGTCAAAACCCATGGAATTCATTCCATTGAGTGCAGTTCCACTCTCAGGAGTGAGCACAACGTCACTAGCAACAATTCCATCGGAAAACCCACTAACATCTCTGGCAAAGACTGTTGAACTCGCTAAGTCTATGGAAGAGATGAATCTGCAAGAAACAAAGATTAGCAGGCTCAAAAAGGAGATTGAGAACCTCCAGGAACTCAAATATTCTTACCAAACCAGCTACTCCAAGGAAAAAAAAGTGTCAGACCAGCTCAAACAAGAGTTACAACAGCTTCAAAAGAAAACAGTGGCAGGTAAAACACTAGCCGAAGTCAAAGAATGTGTCTAGACAGACATCACCAAGTCTATGAATGAAATATGGCAAATGATACAAATTATGTTTGAGCAAAATGAATTGGTACAAAGAAGTAAACAAGCCATCGAGAAGATTATATCATAACTGGGAGATATGCTCACAGAGGCTAATGAAATCATCAAATTCCTAAATTCTAAAACCAGAGAGGAGCTGGAAGATCTGAGAATTGAGGATAGAATGAAGACCATCCTTGAGGTCAAGAGAGTCCTGACCAAAAGAGGACTGATGCTATAGCTAGAAGAAAAGGTTAAGGCTATGGACCTAGGGGTGCAAAGGTTTTTCATCAAGATCGAGTCTCTACAGAAGAAGGGTCTTCCTGGTTTGAAGGTGATAAATGAAAAATTGATGACGCTCCCCAATTACAAAAAGAGACTAGCTGATGTGTCTAAGGATAGTTCGAAATTTTCAAGAATACATCAGGCAATGAAAGCTTTTCAAAATGCCACCAAAATACCTAGGAATAAAGAACAAACAAATAATGATGTGTCTAAGGTTTACTTACCCTACATACAAGGAACAATAGACAAAATTGCTAGGATTTTAAAGAAGAAAAACATTGGGGCAAATTTCAAACCCCTAAACACTATTAGGAATTCCCTTAGGTCAGTCAAAGACTTTGTTGATCCCATTGAACATAAAGGTGTCTATATGATCCCGTGTTCGTGTGGTAAACAATACATAGGAGAAACAGGTCGTTCCATTAGAATTAGGATTCAAGAACATGCCGTTGACATCAAACACAATCGCACTCATCCCTCAGCTCTTGCAGAACACTCAGATAAAACTAAACATCACATTTGTATTGAAGAAACCAAAATCCTTGCCAAGATAGATCACTATCACAATAGGAAATTCAGAGAAGCAATCGAAATTGAAAAACAACCTAATAATCTAGACAGAGATGATGGATGGAAAATTACTCAAAATTGGATCCCTACCCTAGACAATATGAAGAATTTCTAAATATTAATCTATAAACATTGTCCAGTCGGGTCTTTTAAATAAAAATTAATAAACAAACAAATAATTAATTATTAAACAAATAATTAATTAATTAAACAAACAATTATAATTTCTAAAATTTTATAATTCTTGATTTCATTTTCAATAAGTGAGCTCCTTACAAAAACTTTTCAAGTATTTATATACATGTTATATCTTTTTTCCTTCATTTTTCACAAACGCTTTCCTGACGATGGACCACACTAGTTTTGTCTGAAACGTCGAAAATAAAAAAACCTATGCGATGAATCCGAAAGAACTCTTTGATCAAAACAATGGTCGCAAAAGTCTTAGAACAAAAATACTAACCCTGTATGGACAAGATACAACTGATAAAATCCGACAATTTGAGCGGATGCATTTGCAGGTAATGAGAAGGAAATCTGATTTAACTTTTTTGAAAAGATGTATGGATGTCGATGTTACGCCTATTTTTACCATAATTAATCATAGACTTCGTAATAAGAAAAATGACTGTATCTTTCACAAGGCCAACATTTCATTACTACAGAATGAAATTCAGAAAGAAAGGTTTAAAATAGTTGTTTTGTCACGCAAACTTCTCGTTCTTCACACTACTCTGGAAAATATTATCGAACCATCTCTCTGGAAACAAATAGATGCCTGCTCGTCCCTAAAAAATGTGAAATTTGAGGAAATCACTGTAAACAAACAACGCAGCAAGTTCACACGACTAGAAAACACATAGAAACAGGTACGTATGAACAGTATACACGGATTTCCTCCTCACCCTAAACAAAATGGACACTCTATGCCCACGCTCCACGATCCCAAGCCTTCACAACTACAAAACATCAATAATCCTTCTATCAACGTAATAAACACTGCCCAAAATAATAGTTTAAATAATATTATAAATAGTTTTATGATATATAATAACAACATTAATATTGAAAATAATAACAACTTTAATCCTCAGAAATCCCCAAGCAACGATAACACAAACTACTATGATAACATGCATGTAAACAAACAAATCATATATGGCTGATGTTCAGTTGATAATAATGGTCGTAGTGATAGCCACATTGACCAAAACTGTCTCCACGCAAAGTCAGAAAATAATGGTAATACCCACACCATAAATAATAACCCTCACACCTCCATTACTCAGCTATTAATTCCAAATTCGAACCACAATGATAATAACCACAAACTTACACACGATTTGTATAACAAACAAAACAGTTTTGACACACCGATAGTAAATTTTGATAAAAAACACAGCAATGTTAGCTACAACAATCTTGATCACAGTCGTTGTAACCTTCCCATTAAACCTAATAATAACACATGTCATATAAGTAATAGTGAACCCATTTATGTTATTAGCATTAATCCCCCCACCCCCATTATACAAATAACCAATACTGATATCACAAATACTAGGAATAACATTAACAACGCGCATATAATGAACAATGTAAACAACCACAACAGTAAAAGCCAATGTAAAAATGAACCAAATAGTAATGATAATAAGATTAAAATAATAAGTCTACCCAACATGATCTCCAATAATACCGTGAACCCAAATCTCATCCTTAATATCTCCAATAACGATAGTAAACAAGTCAACAACCTTGAACGTAGGATAACCGGGTCAAACCCATTGTACCCAAAAATTTAGTTATAAACTTATCAACCCATCCCATCGATGAAAACACTACTACGTTACTAGGAAAAGGTCTTAACTTTGCCATTGCCCCTCGCAAAATTCCTATTGAAGATATCTTATGCAACATTGAAAATAGTATTAAAAACCTCCTAGATAATGCTAAAGAAGAAATCAGACAAGATTTCTCAGTAATTCTCCGTAGAGTAAAACCACCGAAGAACAATATCAACAAAGAAGAATTTTTGGCTCTAAAATCACTAAACAATAATAAGAATTTAATAGTTCTAAAAGCAGACAAAGGTGGGGCTATTGTCGTTATGAATAAGGAAAACTACATAGAAAAAATGTTGGATCACTTCAATAACAATGGAAGTTATAAGAAACTTAATAAAAACCCCTTAAATAAGATTGCAAAAGAAGCTTCCAATGCCATTAAATTAAGCAACATAAAATATGATGATAAAAAGAAATTGATTGTTAGCTGCCCCTCCACCGCTACGATATATGGACTTCCTAACATTCATAAGGAAGGAGCCCCTCTTAGACCCATCGTCAACACAATTGGCAGCCCTACTTATCAACTTGAAAAATACCTAGCTCATAAACTCAAACCCTTAGTCAGAAACACAAGCTCCTTTGTTAAAGACTCCTCTTTATTTGTAAACAAGATAAAAAACATTAAAGTCGACAAGGATGACATCCTCGTCAACTTTGATGTTGTTTCTCTCTTGACTAAAATTCCCATTGACGGAGCAATGAAAGTCATCAAAAACATCACTGACCTAGGCACTACCAACTTAGTTGAGCTTTGTTTGAAATCTAGTTTCTTTAGTTTCCAAGGCGACATTTATGAAAAAACATGTGGGGTCTCTATGGGATCCCCCCTCTCTCCCATCATAGCCAATTTATTCATGGAAGATTTGGAAAACAATGCTCTAAACTCCTCACCCTTCAAACCTAAATATTGGAATAGGTTAGTTGATGATACCTTTGTCATCTGGCCCCATGGTTGTGACAAATTAGATGAATTTTTGACTCACCTTAATAAAAAATCTGATCACATCAAGTTCACTATGGAGGTTGAAAATAATGATAGTCTTCCTTTTCTAGATGTCGGAGTCACAAAAATACCTGATGGATCCTTATCCCATCAAGTTTATAGGAAGAAAACCCACACTAAACAATACCTTCATGTTGATTCCCATCATCACCCCTCCCAAAAACTAGGTGTTCTAAACACCTTGGCCACTAGAGCCTTCAAAATTTCTCATGATGAACACCTAGAGGAAGAGAAAAATCACCTCCTTAATGTTTTTAAAAATAACGGCTATAAAAATCATAAGGTAATGAAAGCTTTTCAAAATTCCACCAAAACACCTAGGAATAAAGAACAAACAAATAATAATCTATCTAAGGTTTACTTACCCTACATACAAGGAACAACAGACAAACTTGCTAGGATTTTAAAGAAGAAAAACATTGGGGCAACTTTCAAACCCCTAAACACTATTACGAATTCCCTTAGGTCAGTCAAAGACTTTGTTGATCCCATCGAACATAAAGGTGTCTATATGATCCTGTATTCGTGTGGTAAACAATACATAGGAGAAACATGTTGTTCCTTTAGAATTAGGATTCGAGAACATTCCGCTGACATCAAACACAATCACACTCGTCCCTCAGCTCTCGCAGAAAACTCAGATAAAACTAAACATCACATTTGTATTGAAGAAACCAAAATCCTTGCCAGGATAGATCACTATCACAATAGGAAATTCAGAGAAGTAATTGAAATTGAAAAACAACCTAATGATCTAAACAGAGATGATGGATGGAAAATTAGTCAAAATTGGATCCCTACCCTAGCCAATATGAATAATTTGTAAATATTAATCTATAAACATTGTCCATTCGACTCTTTTAAATGAAAATTAATAAACAAACAAATAATTAATTATTAAACAAATAATTAATTAATTAAACAAACAATTATAATTTCTAAAATTTTATAATTCTTGATTTCATTCTCAATAAGTTGGCTCCTTACAAAAACTTTTCAAGTATTTATCTACCTATTATATCTTTTTTCCTTCATTTTTCACAAATGCTTTCCTGATGATGGACCACACTAGTTTGGTCCGAAACATCGAAAATAAAAAAAACCTATGCGATGAATCTGAAAGAACTCTCTGATCAAAACAATGGTCGCAAAAGTCTTAGAACAGAAATACTGACCCTAAAATCTGACAATTTGAGCGGATGCACTTGCAGGTAATGAGAACGAAATCTTATTTAACTTTTTTAAAAGATGTAGGGATGTCGATGTTACGCCTATTTTTACCATAATTAATCATAGACTTCGTAATAAGAAAGAGGATTGTATCTTTCACAAGGCCAACATTTCATTACTCTGGAATGAAATTCAGAAAGAAAGGTTTAAATTAGACATTTTATCATGCAAAATTCTCGTTATTCACACTACTCTGGAAAATATTATCCAACCATCTCTCTGTACATGAATAGATGCTTTCTCCTCCCTAAAAATTGTGAAATTTGAAGAAATCACTGTAAACCAACAACGCAACAAGTTCACACGTCTAGAAAACGCGTAGAAATAGGTACGTATGAACAGTATACATAGATCGCCTCCTCACCCTAAACAAAACAGACACTCTATGCCCACGCTCCATGATCCCAAGCCTTCACAACTACAAAACATCAATAATCCTTCTATCACCGTAATAAACACTGCCCAAAAGAACAGTTTAAATAATATTATAAATAGTTTTATGATATATAATAACAACATTAATATTGAAAATAATAACAACTTTAATCCTCAGAAATCCCCAAGCAACGATAACACAAACTACTATGATCACATGCATGTAAACAAACGAATCATCTCTGGCACATGTTCAGTCGATAATAATGGTCGTAGTGACAACCACAATGACCAAAACTGTCCCCACGTGAACTCAGAAAATAATGGTAATACCCATGCCATAAATAATAACCCTCACACCTCCATTACTCATCTATTAATTCTGAATTCGAACAACAATGATAATAACCACAAACTTACATACGATTTTGATAACAAACCAAATAGTTTTGACACGCCGATAGAAAATTTTGATAAAATTTTTGATAAAAAACACAACAATGTTAGCTAGAGCAATCTTGATCATAGTCGTTGTAACCTTCCCATTAAACCTAATAATAACACATGCCATATAAGTAATAGTGAACCCATTTCTGTTATTAGCATTAATCCCCCCACCCCCATTATACAAATAACCAATCCTGATATCACAAATACTAGGAATACCATTAACAACGTGCATATAATGAACAATGTAAACAACCACAATGGTAAAAGCCAATGTAAAAACGAACCAAATAGTAATGATAATAAGATTAAAATAATAAGTCTACCCAACACGATCTGCAATAATACCGTGAACCCAAATCTCGTCCTTAATATCTCCAATAATGATAGTAAACAAGTCAACAACCTTGAACGTAAGACTAACCAGGTCAAAACCATTGTGTCCAAAAATTTAGTTATAAACTTATCAACCCATCCCATCGATGAAAACACTACTAGGTTACTAGGAAAAGGTCTTAACTTTTCCATTGCCCCTTGCAAAATTCCTATTGAAGATATCTTATGCAGCATCGAAAATAGTATTAAAAACCTCCCAGATAATGCTAAAGAAGAAATCAGACAAGACTACTCAGTAATTCTCCATAGAGTAAAACCACCAAAGAACAATATCACCAAAGAAGAATTTTTGGCTCTAAAATCACTAAACAATAATAATAATTTAGTAGTTCTAAAAGCAGACAAAGGTGGGGTTGTTTTCGTTATGAATAAGGAAAACTACATAGAAAAAATGTTGGATCGCCTCAATAACAGTGGAAGTTATAAGAAACTTAATAAAAGCCCCTTAAATAAGATTGCAAAAGAAGTTTCCAATACCATTAAATTAAGCAACATAAAAGACGATGATAAAAAGAAATTGATTGTTAGTTGCCCCTCCACCCCTAGGATATATGGACTTCCTAAAATTCATAAGGAAGGAGCCCCTCTTAAACCCATCATCAACACAATAGGCAGCCCTACTTATCAACTTGCAAAATACCTAGCTCATAATCTCAAACCCTTAGTCGGAAACACTAGCTCCTTTGTTACAGACTCCTCTTTCTTTGTAAACAAGATCAAAAACATTAAAGTCGACAAGGATGACATCCTCGTCAGCTTTGATGTTGTTTCTCTCTTCACTAAAATTCCCATTGACAGAGAAATGAAAGTCATCAAAAACATCACTAACCTAGGCACTGCCAACTTAGTTGAGCTTTTCTTGAAATCCCCTTTCTTTAGTTTCCAAGGTGACGTTTATGAACAAACCTGTGGGGTCGCTATGGGATCCCCCCTCTCTCCCATCATAGCCAATTTATTCATGAACGATTTGGAAAACAATGCTCTAAAATCTTCACCCTTCAAACCTAAATACTAGAATAGGTTTGTTCATGATACCTTTGTCATCTGGCCCCATGGTTGTGACAAATTAGATGAATTTGTGACTCACCTTAATAAACAATCCGATCATATCAAGTTCACTATGGAGGTTGAAAATAATGATAGTATTCCTTTTCTAGATGCCAGAGTCACAAAAAGACCTGATGGATCCTTATCCCATCAAGTTTATAAGAAGAAAACCCACACTAAACAATACCTTCAGGCTGATTCCCATCATCACCCCTCCCAAAAAATAGGTGTTCTAAACACCTTGGCCACTAGAGCCTTCAAAATTTCTGATGATGAACACCTAGAGGAAGAGAAAAATCACCTCCTTAATGTTTTTAAAAATAATGGCTATAAAAAACATCAGGTAATGAAAGCTTTTCAAAATGCCACCAAAACACCTAGGAATAAAGAACAAACAAATAATGATGTGTCTAAGGTTTACTTACCCTACATACAAGGAACAACAGACAAACTTGCTAGGATTTTAAAGAAGAAAAACATTGGGGCAACTTTCAAACCCTTAAACACTATTAGGAATTCCCTTAGGTCAGTCAAAGACTTTGTTGATCCCATCGAACATAAAGGTGTCTATATGATCTCATGTTCGTGTGGTAAACAATACATAGGAGAAATAGGTCGTTCCTTTAGAATTAGGATTCAAGAACATGCCATTGACATCAAACACGATTGCACTCGTCCCTCATCTCTCGCAGAACACATTTGTATTGAAGAAACCAAAATCCTTGCCGGGATAGATCACTATCACAAAAGGAAATTTAGAGAAGCAACCGAAATTGAAAAACAACCTAATAATCTAAACAGAGATGATGGATGGAAAATTAGTCAAAATTTTATCCCTACCCTAGAAGATATGAATAATTTCTAAACATTAATCTATGAACATTGTCGAGTCGTCTCTTTTAAATAAAAATTAATAAACAAACAAATAATTAATTATTAAACAAATAATTAATTAATTAAACAAACACTTATAATTTCTAAAATTTTATAATTCTTGATTTCATTGTCAATAAGTCGGCTCCTTACAAAAAATTTTCAAGTTTTTATATACCTGTTATATCTTTTTTCCTTCATTTTTCACAAACGCTTTCTTGATGATGAACCACACTAGTTTGGTCCGAAAAGTCAAAAATAAAAAAACCTATGCGATGAATCCGAAAGAACTCTCTCATCAAAACAATGTTCACAAAAGTCTTAGAACAAAAATACTGACCCTGTACGGACATGATACAACTGATAAAATCCGACAATTTGAGCGGATGCATTTGCAGGTAATGAGAAGGAAATCTGATTTAACTTTTCTGAAAAGATGTAGGGATGTCGATGTTATGCCTATTTTTACCATAATTAATCATAGACTTCGTAATAATAAAAACGACTGTATCTTTCACAAGGCCAACATTTCATTACTTCAGAATGAAATTCAGAAAGCAAGGTTTAAATTAGACATTTTGTCACACAAACTTCTCGTTCTTCACACTACTCTGGCAAATCTTATCCAACCATCCCTCTGGACAAGAATAGTAAAAACTATGAAATTTGAAGAAATCATCATAAACAAACAACGCAGCAAGTTCACACGTCTAGAAAATGCGCAGAAACAGGTACGTATGAACAATATACATAGATTGCCTCCTCACCCTAAACAAAACAGACACTCTATGCCCACGCTCAACGATCCCAAGCCTTCATAACTACAAAACATCAATAATCCTTCTATCAACGTGATAAACACTACCCAAAAGAACAGTTTAAATAATATTATAAATAGTTTTATGATATATAATAATTACATTAATATTGAAAATAATAACAACTTAATCCTTAGAAATCCCCAAGCAACGATAACACAAACTACTATGATCACATGCATGTAAACAAACGAATCATCTCTGGCGCGTGTTTAGTCGATAATAATGGTTGTAGTGACAACCACATTGACCAAAAATGTCCCCACGCAAACTTAGAAAATAATGGTAATATCCACGCCATAAATAATAACCCTCACACCTCCATTACTCAGCTATTAATTTCGAATTCAAACCACAATGATAATAACCACAAACTTACACGCAATTTAGATAAGAAACCAAACAGTTTTGACACGCCGATAGAAAATTTTGATAAAATTTTTGATAAAAAACACAACAATGTTAGCTACATCAATCTTGACCATAGCCGTTGTAACCTTCCCATTAAACATAATAAGAACACATGTCGTATAAGTAATAGTGAACCCATTTCTGTTATTAGCATTAATCCCCCCACCCCCATTATACAAATAACCAATCCTGATATCACAAATACTAGGAACAACATTAACAACAAGCATATAATGAACAATGCAAACAACCACAACGGTAAAAGCCAATGTAAAAATGAACCAAATAGTAATGATAATAAGATTAAAATAATAAGTCTACCCAACACGATCTGCAATAATACCGTGAACCCAAATCTCGTCCTTAATATCTCCAATAATGATATTAAACAAGTCAACAACCTTGAACGTAAGACTAACCAGGTCAAAACTATTGTACCCAAAAATTTAGTTATAAACTTATCAACCCATCCCATCGACGAAAACACTACTAGGTTACTAGGAAAAGGTCTTAACTTTTCCATTTCCCCTCACAAAATTCCTATTGAAGATATCTTATGCAACATTGAAAATACTATTAAAAACCTCCCAGACAATTCTAAAGAAGAAATCAGACAAGACTGCTCAGTAATTCTCCGTAGAGTAAAGCCACCAAAGAACAATATCACCAAAGAAGAATTTTTGGTTCTAAAATCACTAAACAATAATAAGAATTTAGTAGTTGTAAAAGTAGACAAAGGTGGGCCTGTTGTCATTATGAATAAGGAAAACTACATAGAAAAAATGTTGGATCACCTCAATAACAGTGGAAGTTATAAGAAACTTAATAAAAACCCCTTAAATAAGATTGCAAAAGAAATTTCCAATGACATTAAATTAATCAAGATAAAAGACGATGATAAAAAGAAATTGATTGTTAGCTGCCCCTCCACCCCTAGGATATATGGACTTCCTAAAATTCATAAGGAAGGAACCCCTCTTAGACCCATCCTGAACACAATAGGCAGCCCTACTTATCAACTTGCAAAATACCTAGCTCATAAACTCAAACCCTTAGTCGGAAACACTAGCTCCTTTGTTGAAGAATCCTCTTTCTTTGTAAACAAGATCAAAAACATTAAAGTCAACAAGGATGAAATCCTTGTCATCTTTGATGTTGTTTCTCTCTTCACTAAAATTCCCATTGACGGAGCAATGAAATTCATCAAAAACATCACTGACCTAGGCACTACCAACTTAGTTGAGCTTTGTTTGAAATCCACTTTCTTTAGTTTCCAAGGCAACGTTTATGAAAAAACCTGTGGGGTCTCTATGGGATCCCCCCTCTCTCCCATCATAGCCAATTTATTCATGGAAGATTCAGAAAACAATGCTCTAAACTCCTCACCCTTCAAACCTAAATACTGAAATAGGTTTGTTGATGATACCTTTGTCATCTGGCCCCATGGTTGTGACAAATTAGATGAATTTGTGACTCACCTTAATAAACAATCCGATCACATCAGGTTCACTATGGAGGTTGAAAATAATGATAGTCTTCCTTTTCTAGATGTTAGAGTCACAAAAAGACCTGATGGATCCTTATCCCATCAATTTTATAGGAAGAAAACCCACACTTAACAATACCTTCATGCCGATTCCCATCATCACCCCTCCCAAAAACTAGGTGTTCTAAACACCTTGGCTAGTAGAGCCTTCAGAATTTCTAATGATGAACACCTAGAGGAAGACAAAAATCACCTCCTTAATGTTTTTAAAAATAATGGCTATAAAAAACATCAGGTAATGAAAGCTTTTCAAAATGCCACCAAAACACCTAAGAATAAAGAACAAACAAATAATGATGTGTCTAAGGTTTACTTACCCTACATATAAGGAACAACAGACAAACTTGCTAGGATTTTAAAGAAGAAAAACATTGGGGCAACTTTCAAACCCCTAAACACTATTAGGAATTCCCTTAGGTCAGTCAAAGACTTTGTTGATGCCATCGAAAATAAGGTGTCTATATGATCCCGTGTTCGTGTGGTAAACAATACATAGGAGAAACAAGTCGTTCCTTTAGAATTAGGATTCAATAACATGCCGCTAACATCAAACACAATCGCACTCGTCCCTCAGGTCTTGCAAAACACTCAGATAAAACTAAACATCACATTTGTATTAAAGAAACCAAAATCCTTGCCAGGATAGATCACTATCACAATAGGAAATTCAGAGAAGCAATCGAAATTGAAAAACAACCTAATAATCTAAACAAAGATGATGGATGGAAAATTAATCAAAATTGGATCCCTACCCTAGCCAATATGAATAATTTCTAAATATTAATCTATAAACATTGTCCAGTGAGCTCTTTTAAATAAAAATTAATAAACAAACAAATAATTAATTAATTAAACAAACAATTATAATTTCTAAAATTTTATAATTCTTGATTTCATTTTCAATAAGTCGGCTCCTTACAAAAACTTTTCAAGTATTTTTATACCTGTTATATCTTTTTTCCTTCATTTTTCACAAAGGCTTTCCTGATGATGGACCACACTAGTTTGGTCCGAAACGTCGAAAATCAAAAAACAAGTGTCATAGTCCAATATCTAGTTGGGACAAATCAGATCTTTGTCAAACAGTCAAAATCATTTATTACAATTATAAAATTCGAAATTCGGAATTGCCATAAATGGAAAAAAATTTCCAATTTCAAATTTACTAAAAATGGAAATAAATTTCAAGCAATTTAAATTCTAAAAATGTTTTTATTTATTTATTTTTTTTTTTTTGGGGGGGGGGATGTCACAGAAGACTACCTGCACTTGATATAATTTGCATACAACAATGGGTAACAAACTTTGGCTAAAATGAGCCCCTTCGAGGTATTGTACGACAAAAAGTGTACGACTCCAAATAGTTGGGATAACCCAATCGACAAACTCATGGTTGGACCAGAGATGCTCCAATAAATGAAGAGCACGGTGAGAAAATGACAACATAAGTTAAAAGATACACAGGACATACAAAAAATTTATGCGGACCAGAAAAGAAGACCCTTGGAATTTCAAGTGGGAGACCATACCTATTTAAAAGTCAAAGCTTGGAAATGTTCACTAAATATAGGGAATTATGCCAAGTTGGCACCAAGTTTTTGGGGGCCTTTCGATATATTATATTGAATTGGACCTGTAGCATACCAACTTGCACTTCCATCCAATCTAAAAATTCCTAATGTATTTCATGTTTCTTTGTTAAAGAATTATGTTCATGACCCTACTCATATGATCGACTGGAACTTGGTGTGGGTGGAACCAGAAGGTGAGTTCCAAGCATAACTTCTGCACATTTTTGATAGGATATAAATAACACTTCGAAACAGTGTCTTCACTCAGGTAAAGGTGCAATGGAAGCACTTTAGCCCTGACGAAGCCACTTGGGAGTTGGAGGGAGATTTGCATAGATCTCATACAATCTTGTTCCAAGAAAGCAATAGACATTGAGGACAATGTTTTATTGAAGGGGGAAAGGATGTGACATCCCCCAAAATAAATTATTTTTATGTTTGAAATTTCTTAGGAAAATTATTTTGTTTTTGGTAAATTCGAAATTCGAATTTTTTTTCCATTTATGGCAATTCTGAATTTCAAATTTCATTAATTGTAATTAATGATTATGATTGTTGGGAAGAGATATAATTTGACCCAACTAACTACTTGACTATGACACTTGTATGGATTTTTTTTTTATAATTATTGCTGAAGAGCAAAAGGAGCAACAATGTTGAAATCAGTTGATCATGACTCCATGAGTGGGGAACATGTTGGAACTACCTTAGGGCTGATTGTTACAAGTAGAAAATCAAGAATTTGGCCATTGGCATCCCCTAAAAATCAAGGATTTGGAAAGCTATGAAAATTCCCAAAGGGGGGAAAAATACCTAGGCAAAAATGTCTGCATATATCACATATGAGAGGAGGCATGACACTGCCTATTATGCTGGGAAAATAATTTATCTCTTGGTTTTATGAAAACTATTGTTGAGTGTGAGGCAAGGTAGGAGTTCTCGAAACTGAAGGACTCTTGTTGAGGAGAAGTTATGATTTATACCTCATGGATTCATGGTCAGGCTAGGGGGGGAATGGGACAAGTGATTTGGTTGTTCTATTCTAAGGCTAGGAGGAACGTGGCTATTCCATTTGTTTTTCAACGAACCAATTCAGATATGTTCATCTACTCTTTTCTAGTTATAGATATATCTCTTACTTTAATGGCTATTAGAATACACACACACACACACACACACACATATATATATATGGCTAGGTGAATGATTTCTCTGTTGAAGTTCTTTCTAATTTAAGAACCATTAATGATTTAAATTGATTGAAAGAGAATATATCTAGTGTAATGTTGTGTGAATTCTTTCTATGATATAAAATAAGAATGGATGGAACAGACGTAGGATAAACCCTTGCAAGTATTAATTGTATTCTTTGAATAATACTGGATGTATATATTTATATACATATATTCATTGCAAGTAGAATCATAAATTTGTGAATACACTAGCATACTTCTAGTATAACGAAACTAGACTGATTCCCTTTTCAAATCTTAGAGATCTTGTATTTTCATAAGTATAGAAATAAATTTGAAGGAATCTTTCACCACTTCCTTGACTTAGGAAATGATGAAGGACACACCAGAACGAAAGAATTTTTATAGTCGCATATTACTATAATAAGTTATACAGAGTAATAATATTGCTATACTACCAATGCATGGAAAAGTATCATGGAAGATGATAGTATAACTAATAATAGGAGTTCTAGAAATATAAACAGGAATTCAAGGAAACAAATTGACCCTTTTAATACAAGAAAGAATCTACAAAAATGAAACATTAGAAAGGCAAATGTCGATGAACTCAGCGAATAGAAGTACAAAAGCATTTTTCATGAATCTTCATAGTTGGATAAGTTCGAAATATGATAAATGTATTAATGAGGAATAAATCATTTAGATAATATTGAATAAAGAAAGCGATAGTACAAATGAAGTTTTCTAAGTATAACATTACAGAAATAACAAAACAAAAAATTGGGGAAACATAGTTTTTGGTAAACATATAGGGTTGACATGCCTTGTTATAAACTGTCTAGGTATAACACTAAAGAACCATAACACTATGTATACGAGGTTTAAATTCGGTAACCCTCGTATTTCAAGTTCAGGTATACAAGAGAAAGAATCTCGAGATTAAACACTTTAAAATTTTACAATACAAATCCAATCAGACTAAAAATCAAAGTGTGTCCAACCTTACACAAGTATCACGTTCTCTTCCAACACTGAGGTATCGACATAAAAACAGGGTTTACCCTTAACCACCCGATACAGGAAATCAAGATGATATTTCTTTTATAAATGATAAAATGAGACAGATCCTTGGTCCTCATTTCTAGAAAACTTGAAAAGCAAGGTCTAAGAGGTATTGTGCAAGGAACCCAAATACCTTTCACACGAACGATAGGGAACAGCCTCCAGAAACTTGTGTGTTTGAAACCTCTGCAAGTATTTGTCATTCTAAACATTAGTAAAATATAAAAAATTAAAGTTAACTAAACTTTCAACAGAATGATGAATGAAGGTAACAATGATTCTAAAATGATACTTAACTCATGAATGGAGTATGGCGTCCTTCCCTTGTCACGTTTTGGTTGAATAAATATCCCAGGCTGAGGGGAGGATGGTCCAAGTATTCCTGATGGGTACCCTGACATCAACAGGTTCCCATCATATAATCCATTACTGTGAAATGAAACAATCAATAGTGCTAACATTTTAACATACAAACTATATAAGACATGTTGTGTGTGTAGGCCAAAGACATAGTATAAATGTTACACGCAGAACAAAGACTATTTCTAAATTTTGGGTTTAAACCCTTCCTGAACCAAATAGCAGAGGGTACTAATAAATCAACAATAAATCTAGAGATAACTTGTTACTGAATCCAAATGTGTATACTAATCGCAGACCACGATAATGACAATAATTTCTACAAGCTCAAAACATTATATTTCGTAGGGTATTTTTAATGGACTGATTGAAACCATAGAAGTCACATTTTAATGGCACCAAATGGGAATGCAATAGCCATGAATAAAGCCAGTATATGCAGAGGATCCAGCTAAGGGTTTAATTAACATTACAAAAATGTGGATTCGTCCTTTACAAAGAGAAAGACAGAATATGCAATGTATTATGCTATACATAGTAAGAGAATTCTACTTCAAATAAAAACCTCACATAGCCTCATGAACATACAACATCATACCTCAACTTACGATAACATAGAAACTTTAAGGAATAACGATAACAGGAAGTTACGAAACCCTAAGAATTGAAATATATATGAAAAACTATAAGGATGCAATTTCTCTAAAACAAGAGGTGGAATGTTGAGACCTTCAGAGAGATTGAGAAAGAAATGAACGAATAATACAACTTCTCCAATAATGGGGACAACCCAAAAAGAATTCCAAGAAATAACGATAGAGGGAATTTTTAGCTGAAAACATTTATAACATGAGTTACATAATGAATATTTCTTTCACTATAATAATTTTCCAAAGCACCATTCTATTATTAAACCACAATAACATTTAAAAAAAAACTTATCAGGGAAGATGAACCACGTTGTCTGTCCCACCGAGTAACGACCTTCAATGTCGACAGTCTCCCCTACAGTGAAAATGATATGCATAGCCATTCAAAGGGTTTCATAATGACAAAAGGAAAACCCTTTTAACCCTAAGAGAAGCCCTTATGATGTAGATTTAATATTGAAGGTACAAAGGTTGGTCGAGTCATGTGATGGGGCTGAGTTGGCATGATTGGATTGGAAAAAGGGTCATGGAAAATCCATCAAAACTTGCACACGCGGGACCTCTATTACTGGTTAGTGAAGAGCTTTAACTCTTTCTAACAACTAAGTAATTCTTCCCTTGTCAAGAAAAATGTGTAGTTAATTTAATCCCTTCGTGACACGACTAGATGGGGATACATTCTTGCCAACTATTTTCCTTCTAGTTAACATATCGTTTCAATGAAGACTTCATTGTGACATCTTCTAGTTAAGTCAGAGTTAGTGAGGATTAGCATGAGATCTCGTTACCCAAACTCCTTTAGGTAAATGGACTCGGATATCACATCACTAACCACAAATATTTCATAAAGGAACCCATTTAGTAATTTGGGCTATACAATGACCTCAAGTGCCTATTGCTAAGCCACATATATTCCGCCGAGGGGTATAGTCCCGACCCCAATATTGTATATATGGTAAGAACAAATTAATTAGTCTTGCACACAAACATAGGAACCTTATGTCTAAGGAGATATTAGGACTACAAGTCCTAAGTCTAAACTACTGTATATATACATAC
>ML776656.1:957840-1015909 GCA_009831015.1 Picea engelmannii | reverse complement strand
ATATAGGTGAGTAGGTTTGAGACCAAAGGGAAATTGCTAGAATCTTTGGTGAATTATCCTTATAAGTATTATACCCAAAGTAAGTTATACTGGTGTGGGAATGGCATCATGTGATAGGAAGAACTCAAGTTACCTCAGCGAGATTATAAACGGAATGAGGATTTCCTCTTTTTATGAATGAATATATAAAATGAAATTAGAGATTAATGTCCCAGAGAATTTTATTTTTAATGCAAAATTTGAGGTTCATTACAGTTTACATTGCTATGAGTATGTCGGGCCAATATTTCTTGTGTATTAGGTTTTTTGGTCCAAAAAATCATGCAAAGTGTTATAGGATTCCATCAATGTGAGCACATTGAGCCCCACTTTTTCTTTCAATGTTTTGGTTTTCTTTTCTTTTCTTTTTGTTAGTTTTTTTTTTGTTGTGAAACAAAATGATGTTATGGGAGGCCTGAATGCTTTTCGTTTTAGGGATTCTATGCACAAAATGTTTATATGCATATAGTAGGCCTTATTATTAAAAATTAAACGAAAAAAAGATAAAAAAGAACAATTTGTGAAGTGACAGGCAACCATTCTTAAAATTTTCTGATAGTCAATTGCCAAAATAAAATACATAAATATTAGAAGTTCACATAATAAAATTTAATTTTAATATTCACTATGTTAATTTCGTCTATAAAAATCCAAAAATAAAATATTTGTATATACATATATAGTGAAATTTAGTTAATTAAGTGGAAATTTAATACTCTAAATGATAAATTTACTTTTCGAAACTGCAAAAAGAAAAATATATAAAGTACCTAATGCAATATCTTTTACTTGTAACCCTAATAACTTGATACATGTGAATCCATGCAACACACAACTCCCTTCCCCCTTTTATTCTTCCACAAACACATCTTCCATGTTGAAACATTAGAAAAATTTCCAAATATGTCAAACCCTATACACACTAATTCAAATATAAAAATGCAGTATCATGAAAAAAAGCATGTACATAAATAAAATAAAAAACACTCACCACTTTCTAGCCCTTTAAAACAATAACTCATTAGAGCTCTTTTATTTTTTCTAGCTCCAATAAGTAACATATAACATATTATTTGAAAACATATGGATATATTATAATTGAAGATACAACGTATGGTTTGTAAAACGATTAATTTGAAAGGAATTCAAAATTCCACAATAGATAATTAATATAAACAAGAAAAATCATTTTAAAAAAATAATTGAAATCTAGATAATGCATAACAAATAAAACATAAGAAACTAACTTGTAGGACACTAAAATTCAAACCAATCTATTTCTATTTTATTCCCTTTGTCAAAAAAACAAAAAATAGCAAAAACAAGAAGCTTGCACCAGGGCACTCAAATCATTTCAAAATCAAAGCTAAAATTCTGCGGGTTTATGAAAAAAACATAATGATACTATAGCTTTGACCTTGTTATCAAATAAATTGGTAGGCGCGGACACTAAATGATCTCCCTAGATCCACCTAGATCTAGAACAAAACACACTAGAACATGACACTTTCCTTAAGTTTTAGATATTGAATTTACTAACTGAAGAGAGATGGGTGACATACCATTTAAATGCCACTTCCTCTCATTATTTCCATCCTAGCTCCATTCCAAAACTCATACAATTATGAACCTACAAAATAACGCAACCAATCAAAGTGATAGAAATAACATAGACTCAATATAAATCTACGTATGTGATCAAGGAATCATACAATAAAACACAACAAGCTTTATAGGAAAGAAACGTATTATTGTATCATATTAAATGTGAAAGAGAGATTACAACCATGGTCCTAATGTTGTAAGGTCCCTTCCAACTTTCCTTCTTTCCCCACACACTTTCACTCCAACAATTCTGAGAGCATAGATCTGATAATACTCACAATCTATCTTGACAAAGGAAAAACTCAAGGACACTCTAACCAGGCTAATAATTCCAAGCCAAATCCAACTTATCCCTTCTCCATGAGATCTCCTCTCCTTTTATAAGTTGAAGAGGATAAGGTGAGGAGGTTAATATGATCCCACTAAATCATGAAAGTGAGTAAGATCCAAACCATTCAGATGCCACCTCACCATGGAAGTTTCTCCTTCTAGAAGATTCAAGAAAAGGCTCGTTTTGCCCGCGTGTAATCATTCTCACACCCTGCCTATAGAGAAACCTACAAACCTCTTGCAACCCAACTATGGTGCAATCTGTGAGAATCAGACATTCTCACACCCTGCCTATATAGCAACCTGTGGACATCCTCTTTAATAAGGTTTTTACAAAGGAAAATGCAACTTCTTTTCTCAGGAAAATTTCTTCTCCCTTCTTTCTTTAGGAACTCAGGCCACTAACCCCTCTAAAGGAAAAAAATAGGTTTACATCATTAACGGTCACAGGGATGACGAAAATAATGTGTAACAGACCTAGAGAAACTAAAAACATAGCTAATGAAATCCAAAACTTGGACAAATCGACAAGCACATGTACAATTACCGAAACCGAAAACATTCATGCTACAGACAATTTGGTCAACCAGAGAATCAATATACCATCATGTCAAGCCTTGCATACACACACACACACACACACACACACACACACACACACATATAAATTGAACAAATATATTTCTGTTTTACTTTCTTTGACAACAAAACAAAAAATAATAGAGACAAGAAGCTCATACTAGGGTAATAATAGCAATCTTATAGAACGCTTCACCAACAAAGCTCCAATTCAAAACCAATAAAATCTATATAAACTAAAATCATATCCAAGAAAGTCTAAAACTTTGACGTTTCGACAAGGACATGTAGAATTACCAAAATCCAAAATTTTCACTTCATGAACAATTTCATCAACGAGAGAATATAAAATAGTAGAAGTCCCAACCTGACATACTCATAACCACGAGAACCTAGATGGGACTTTCCAAATCCCATCTTACGAGTTGAACACACCCACAATTTCTTTCAAAAAAAAAAATCCAACAAAAAGACCCCGACAAACATACTCATTACGATAGTAGCCTATACTTATTTGCACCACCAAATCCCTTTGAAAACTTTGGTTGACCAGAAAATCCAATACACCAACAATCCATCCCAATGTGCATTGACCATAAGACTACACAGGTTGATATAAAATATAGGGTTATAACTGCAAACCGAGACCACACATAAACTACCCATAAGTAGCAATAGATATAATGTTAAAAAAACCCAAAAAAGAACCCAAAATGATAAAATGCATAGAAAATTATTGTTAACTCAATCAATTGAAATTGTAAATGAGGAAACACTAAATTCTAAATTGACCTTGTTGGAAACACCGACCACAGTAAGAGTGGGGGGTGGGGGAGTTAGTGCATGTCTATTTTTATACTTCTTTTAAAAATTTAGTTAGAAACCACTTCAAACATATTATTCATTCATACTTAGGTACTTTTATGTATCAACAACAATCCTCAATAATAAAGAACCATAAACCATCACCATCAACTTAAAAGAGCACAAACTCTCAATATAAGACCCAACTTTCATATGTCAACACCAAATGAGATGTGAGGAATCCAAACCTAAAGTATAAGACCCACCTTGACAGTAGAAAAAAATATGTCAAATGTAGCAATAGATATGCGACCTGTATATAATTAATCACACTTATGTACAATACCTATCTATACTGCAACATGCGTAGGTACGTGACATTCCATCTGTCATCCTGTGTAAACCTTTAGAAAACTGGGGTTTTCCATATTTCTACAACTCAGAAACCTTTTGCCCTTCATACCTTCACTTCCTCTATCACCTCCGCCTATAATATGTCACTACAACAAACCTATTCCATATGTACCATGTCATCAATAAAGCATCTCCAACAACCTATGCATTTGCCTCATGCATACTTCATCATACAATATAGGTATCCCTCAACCATATCAAAATTGCACCATACATAAGAGTATTGTTCACTCAAAAAATGAACCAACATATACTATATCCACATACCACAACAACCATACCAAGAATGCCTCAAGCATTCACCATACCATAAGAAAGAGTGATCATTAAAATAAACATGTAACCATACTAGAACTTTTGTAGATGATCTAAACTTGTATAATGTTGACGGGGAAACTTGCTTCGGACTTCAGGAACTTGTATAATGTTGACAGGGAAACTTGCTTCGGACTTCAGGAACTTGTATAATGTTGACGGGGAAACTTGCTTCGGACTTCAGGAACTTGTATAATGTCGACGGGGAAACTTGCTTCGGACTTTAAGAACCTAGCACCAACATATACTAAATTTTTCATGACCATTTCAGTTGTTCGGGCCCTGTCCTTCTGCACATTCATATATATACTACCTCAACAATGGAATCTCATGTATGTATGCGACCTCCTCCACTGCATCGCACATACTCTTCAGAAACATGGGTTTTCTGAAGTTCTAAATTTGTTTCCATCAACCCTCCTTTGCTACCTCGAACATGCATATCTTTAGATGTATCAATGCCTACCTACCATAAACCTTTCACAAGATAATATATATTCAATATGATCAAATATCATTATCATAAGAGATAATTTCTCTCTTATTTAGACTCACCAAGTAGCTTCCTCCAGGGGTTATCTTGTAACCAACTTCCTTCTTTTATGTCTAACCCACTTCTAGCCACTTTGTCCACGTACAACCACTTTTTGCACTTAGAACCACTTTATACACAAATAGTAAATTCACCACTTCTATTTGTAACTAACTTATTTTTTATTATTTTCTTTTTGCAACACCTTAACTCATGATTAACTCCTAGGTACAACTACTTTGACTAATAAACTTCTTCTAGGAGATTCTAGAATAATTTGACTTTTTTGAACTTCTAGGGCCTTGTAGATAAATCATGGGGGTTCTCCAACTTCACTAAACCATATATCCTCAACTGTGAGGAACTATGTGACATACCACATATCACCGGAAATGGCATGACATGTACTATCCATATAACATAGTCTTACCTAATTATTGATTAATCTTGATGCCTTTGTGCCTCAAACAAAATTGGGTTCCCTAACCACACTACTATGTTTACTCAACCACCTAACCATTTGTACTTTACAAAGGGTCCTCCTGTCAGGCATTTCACCATAAGGGGACAACTTTGAGAACTTTGTCCAAGAGAATCTTCCAATAAGGTTTTGTGCCATAAGGGGAAAAATTTGTAGTTCATCCATTAAGTTCTTCCTACATAGAAATATTCATGATCATCGACTAACGTGTAAATTACCTTCAATCATACAACTTCCTTTGATATCAACCTTGACATCAATGAAAACACATTACTGTGACACCACTTCACATCAATCGTTTGACATCAGTGACAACATAGTAAAACAATCTCCCCCTTTGGCATTGATGGAAACACCAACATTGGTGTCAACACCAATCATTGAAGGAAATAATGATGGAAAGACTTAGACATGGAAATGATCTTGCTCCCTCTCTGATCATCGCTCCTCATCAATTTTCATAGCTCCTCATAAACGTTTCTATCTCTCCTCCTTTGACATTAATGGAAAAAGGTATATCTCTTTGGGGTTGTTCCTCATTTCTAAATTGTTCCTTAGGCTTCTCCTCCTTTTTTCACGATCCATTGGGTTGTTCTCCATGAATATGATGAATCTTTCCCCCTTTGAAAAAGGATATCATTATGATGCAATGTTGATGGCATGGCTGCCAATCCTCCCTATATGATCATATCTATCATCTCTCCTCTTCGAATCATACCGGTGTAACCAATGATGGGAAAAATAATAACTTCTCTTGTGGGTATGTCTCCCCCTATATTCTCGACAAGATGTTGGGTAATCACCGTGAACAATAGTCTACCACTGTACTCTGCTTCTACTATGGATGTTGCTTCTCAACAATACTGCAACATGATTTTCTATTCCTTTTGATGATCCTTGGACCTATACATGACTCATAAAATGATCCATCAATCTATACCTCAACATGTACCATCAACCACTGCATCAACCATGCACCAAACTTAGATCACCAACTCGTTCATTAACCATGCACCAAACAAACCTATCATAACAATCTCATCAACCACATCATATGTATTCACCAATATCAATCACCATGAAAACTCTCAATGATATGCACAATGTTACCAAGATGTGCATCAACCAACACTACTTATGTACCATAATCAAGATGTGCTAACATTTTTCCATACATGTATGCCACATCATCCATGTGCCAACTAGAAATTTCCTCTAACAGTGTACCAGGTATGTACCAAACAAGCATCAACTATATATCAAGTTATGATTTCATAAAGATGTACCAACATCACCATAACATGTTCCATCTATGCACATAAACAATATATCATACATGATATACCATGAAATGTATCTCAAACATATTCCAAGAATATGTGCCAAATGTGTACCAATCATGTATATAGATCACCAACAACTGCCTCATACAAATGCACCAATAACATTATCAACCATACAACATGCCAACAATGTACCTCAAAAAAGTGTCATATCACTCATGATATGTTTCAACCAACTACTATAAACCATGTTCCAATGTATCTAATATATCTACCATCAAGTAGGCCTCAATCAACATACACCATAACAAGCGTATGAATCATGTACCCAACATGTTGATCAACTAAATGCCAATATCTTCCAAAAGTAGGCCTCCAACAATACCTTAAACTTTCATCAACCCATGTGCCAAAAATTCACTAACAATATGTCCCAATATGTATTTTCAAGCATGAACTAATGATATACAAATATTACCAAACAAATCTTTCTCACAATATATGATCCAAAAAGATGTTTTACACGACTATGGTTGAGTTATTTAGAATGTGTTAATTAACCATTTAGGAAGCTTAATGAAAGAGGAAGAGATATATAAGAATCATAACATCCATATACACATATAAAGATCTAAAATAAATCATAAACAACATCAAACCATAAACACCAATGTTATAACAAAGTTCAAAAATCTCGCCTACGTCTCTGGGCCTTTGTCTTAGTGGGTGAGGTTTTATTATTTCTATTGAAATATCAATAAGTACATCACAGTAGTGCCAAAAGGTTACAAAACTGATCTCGTATTGATCTACCAGATCTCTAGAACCCAACAGAAGAAATGACACTCAAATCGGATTCTTGGAGCTCCGATAAATGGCCTGCAAAGGTGCACTCCTCAACAACTTACCTACATAAAAATGGATTTGGCTTGTAAAATATTCATCATAAACCTGCTATGAATGTGCCCCAATGGCCTGGAGAATGCCTAGTTTATATAGATCTGAAGTTGGTAACCATATCCCGACTTCCCACCAAGATCTGGCCTCAAAAAGGGCCCAATGTCTCCCAATAATGACGAAAATCTCCAAAAACATGCCTATATATAAAAAATAAATCCATTGAAAATCTTATCATATAGTTAAAAACCCATATTATGGATAATATTGGGCACAACCCCCAAATGCGCTGGCCCCTATTCCTATGGGCACGCTCGACGTGACCTCGCGCTGGAAGTGAATTCGTTAGCTTCTTAGTTCTTGGCTATGGTCATATGGAAAAATCACTGAATCCATGGGCTAAACATTGAACTGGCCCTTTGTCTAGCACCCTGGTTGGTGGGATAGCTCGACCGATCACGGGCCAACTATATCAGTGTTAATCATTTGTGAAGTTGTGGAGTCGGGTCTTATGGAGTGAAACCCTGAAACCAAGGGATGGAGTCTATACCCCTATTCATATTCCCTCACCATTTAGTGGAAGGTCTGGTTGTATGGAAATAGTCTCATGGTCAAACTTTGTGCCGAGGGATGGGGCTAGCCCAACCCTAGATAATAAGAAACAAGTGTGGGTGGGCTGGCTAGCCCAACCCTACCAAGACTATAGCCAAGATAGAGGTTGCGGGTTCAAACCTTGTCCGATCCATACAAATTTTGTAATAACAATAGACCAACCAATGGGTGCCACATGGAATCCCACATCTTGTCCATGTGGCACCACCTCATTTATCAATTTTCAATGCCACATGTCAAGAAATGATTGGTCCAACTATGCCACAACATATTCCCTGTCATCCAACCATACCCTTCCATGTGTCAACATATGAACATGCTTCGTGTCACCCTTGTAGTGGTGACACATGTCACTTACCGGTTGGTCCACCTATCCTATCCATGTCAACGTTCATATGCCCAGTCATCCTGCCACATGTCACCTTCAAAATCTACCAACTATGCATGCCACGTCAGCTATACATTCATATGGCCTATACAATAAGCTTTCACGTGGCCCTATACTGGCTGTATGGACTGTACAATCATCCTTTTTTTGCCTGTTTGGAAAAAACAACAGATCTCCATAACTTGAGCATATGACGTCTGTTTGAGCCTGTTCAAGTTGCGGTGGGTTTGTATCAACGAGATCTACATAAATGTATGTTTTGAATCCATTCTGAGAAAAAAAAAATTATGCCTTTATGAGCCCCATCAAGCTCCTGGATCCAAATCTGAATTATACCTCTCGAGTCTCGAAACAATGATGGAATTGTAGCTCTTGATCCCAGAGCAGGACATGTGTCAGAGGATCCAAAGGAGTCGGGTTCGACATTTCATGATTCCTGAGGACATAAGAACCGTTGCATCAGGAATCGTGATATCGCGATCCGTGATATCCCGACGAGCCCTGAACCATCCATTTGTTGGGGACGCGTGCTAGAAGATCTCAACCAGTCGGGAGCTGGAGTATCGGGGTTTTTGAAGACCGAGAACTCGTGCATGTTGAAATCGTGATCTGCGAAATCCCGACGGGTAATTGTGTGTGTGGGCCATGACAGGAGTTAGTGGAGAATAGGTGTCATCCATATCGGGTTTCGGGACTTGGAGGGTCCTGTGAATTTGTGCAACAAAAATCTTGATCTAGCGATATGCGATTTCCCAGTCGTGACGAAAGTGTGAACCATAGGTGATCACATAAGTGGACAGGTGGCACATCGCATGTTGAGATCTCGTGAGTAGAAGGGCTGAGAATTTGGTGTCAAGGGTCGCGAAGCGCAAGGACACGAAACGACGAAGTGGCGAGAGGACTAGGAGCTGTCCATCTGAGGAGGATAGGTGGTAGAGATCGAAATATCTCGCGAACTCGAGAGTTCGCAGGGTGAGAACACAAGTATTGGGTACTCCATGTCACAAAGACATGAGGAGCGAGAAGAAGAATAGTCATTGGATCCGGATCGTAGGAGAACCGTCAGATCCACACATGGGATTGTGTATGGGGGTTTCGCGAGAAAAGACTTGCGGATTTGGCCACGGGCATCACGAGATTACGATAAGAAATATCCCGACAGCTCGAGGACAGTGTGGGCCATAGCGAAGCCGGCGAGTGGAATACAGGTGGCACGAAGCCCTCGGGATCTTGCCGCGAGAAGTCCCAAAGTCTTGGTGTTAGGATTCGCGATCCTGCGAAGTTCGAAGTCTCGGCGAGATAAGGAACCATTGAAAAGTCAACTCACGTGCGCATTTGGCATTTCGGCACATCGGGTGTCGAGAGTTAGAAAATCAAGTGCTTGATATAGCGAGTCATGAAGTCACGATAGGATAAGTCGCAATAGGAGAAGATTGAGGTCAACATTTATTCATATCGACGCTCGGGGATTCGTAAGATTCACACCCGACCACTGGTCTTTGGACTCGTGAAATCATGAGTCCTGATTCTCTGATTAAGTCAAAGAAGGGGGATCGTGCATGAAGAAAGAATCTGTGGGACAGATATTTCCTGATAGGGAAATAGAAGAGCCTTGGAGTTCTTCGGGCCGAGAAGAAGTTCTTCGGGCCGAGAAGAAGAAGATCCTGTGAGAGGACGTGCCCGGGGCGGCGCACCCTGCGTCAGATTGAGATCCACTATGTATCAATGTATCAACCTTAGTGTGCCTCATGATGACCCTTATGTGAAACAAGTTAATTTTACAATCAAATCCTTAACCAATTTTACATGTCATACCAACCAATGAGACCTTAGATTCATCACTTGAATCTGATCCCATGTCTCTGGGTCGAGTTGCTACTATAACTTTTTTCCTCCCTTTCTTTTCCTTGAACCACTTTGGCCTCTTCTCGGGATGCAATTTCCACAAACGGTCCTCATCATGCCCATCTTTCTTGCGATGATTTCAAGAGGGATTCTCTTCCCTTCTTTTCACTTCAATTGAATTCTTTACATGCCATTTCCTCTTGTTCTCTTTCCTTCAAGATGATTCCCCTGATACACAAACACTTGTTTTCCCTACTTCAATGTATTTTGCTTGAACATAAACCTCATCAAGATTAGTTGGTCCAAACATGAACACAATATTTTGAATATGTGTCGGTAAACCTCCTATATACTTCATAAGAGTTTCTTGAGTATGTAAAGGAATATTTAACCTCAATTCCATTTTACAAAATCCATCTGTGTATTCTTGCACTGTTTTCCCTTTGCTTACTTTTAAATCTTGTCATTCAATCAATGCTTTCTCTTTATAACCCAATGGACAGAATTTCTTTCTAAGTGCAGAAATAAAACTTTTACATGATGAAAATACATTACCTATTTGTTGTGTGCCATTTTTCAACTTGCTTTGCCACCATATGAGTGATGTGCCTGCAAGTATCAATCATGCCAACTTGATTTGTGTGGCCTCATCCTTGACCTGTTGTACACTGCAATGACCTCCATCTCTCTGACCCAATTGTTAAGTCTCTGTGCATTGAATTCACCATCATATATGGGTAATTTGAATTTAACATCATGTTTTAATAAAGTCATTTCATTCTTATGTTTATGAACATGTTTCTTTACATTGGATTTAGAACTTGAACTTGAAGAAGAAGGAGAATAAGTAAGTGAAGGAGGAATTTGAGGTGTATCCTCTCCTTATTCACTTTTTCCATTTGAAGATTCACCAAGAAATGGTCTCTTTTGTTCCAAGTAATCCTCATACAAAACCTTCATCAGTTCCGACATGGTGAATTTTTTTTTCGAAAATATTTCTCATCCCGAGAAAATCCCTCTTAAAATGTCATCCTCTCACTTTGACAAGTACTATTTCTCAATATAATCAATGGATTCTCTTTGAAAATATCTCCTTCACCATGATGTATATTTTCCCTGGTTAACATGGAAAACTCAAATCCAAACGTCAAGTAGCTCTGATACCACTTGATCCGAAAATATCTTTTACACGACTATGGTTGAGTTGTTTAGCATGTGTTAATCAACCATTGAGGAATCTTAATGAAAGAGGAAGAAGTATAGAAGAATCATAACATCCATATGAACATACATAGATATGAAATAAATCATAAACAATAGCAAACCATAAACACCAATGTGATAACGAAGTTCCACAATCTTGCCTATGTCTTCGGGCCTTTGTCTCAGTGGGTGAGGCTTTATTATTTTTGTTCAAAGATCAATAAGTACATAAAAACAGTGCCAAAAGGTTACAAAAAAGATCTGGTCTTGTTCTACCAGATCTCTAGAAACCAATAGAAGAAACAAAAATCAAATCGGATGACCAAAGCTTCCAGCAATGGTAGGCAAAGGTGCGCTCCTCAATAGCGTCCTTGCATAAAAATGGATTTTCCTTGGAAAATATTTATCATAAAACTTTTTTGAATGTCCCCCCATGGCCTTAAGAAATCTTGGTTGATATAGATCTGAAGTTGGTAACTATATCCTAACTTCCCCCCAAGATTTGGCCTGAAATAGGGCCCAATATCTCCCAATAATCACCAAAATCTCCAAAAACAGGCCTATAAATCAATAAAAATCCATTAAGAATCTTATTGTATAGTTAAAAATCCATATTATGGGTAATATTGGGTGCAACCCCCAAATGTGTTGGCCCCTAGTCATATGGGCGTGCTCCACGTGACCTTGTGCTTGCACTGAATTTGTTAGCTCCTTAGTTCTCGGCTCTGGTCATATGGTGAAATCCTCGAAACCAGGGACTAAACATTGAACTTTCCCTAGTCTAGGGCTAGCCTGAGCGATCGGGCACCAACCATATCAACACTAACCGTTTATGAAGTTATGGAGTCAGGTCCTATGGAGTGAAACCCTGAAACCGAGGGCTGGAGTCTATGAACTGAGGTTATACCCCTAACCATGCCCCTGAACCATTTAGTGGAAGGTCCAGTCATCTAGCAATGGTCATGTGGTAAAAAATTGTGTCGAGGGATGGGGCTAGCCCCATCCCTTTCTTCACTCGGAAATTATAACATTTCAAACTTAAATATAAGTTTGAATACATATATAATAAGAAACAAGTGTGGTCATGTTGGCTACCCTACCCTACCGAGACTATAGCCCAGAAAAAGTTCGCGGGTTCAAACGTTGTCCGCTCCATACAATTTTTGCAATAATGATAGACCAACCAATGGGTGCCATGTGGAAGCCCACGTCTGGGCCACGTGACACCACCTCATTTGTAAATTTCCAATGCCATGTGTCAAGTGATGATTGGTCTAGATCTTCCATAACCTATGCCCTGTCAGCTGATCGTACCCTTCCACGTGTCGATGTACGAATGTGCCACATGTCACCCTTGTAGTGGGGACATGTGTAACTTCCCAGTTCATCCGCCTGTCTTGTCCATGTCAGTGTTCATACGCTTAGTCAGACTATCACATGTCATCTATAGAAGAATCCAACGGTTATTTCCATGTCAGTTGTATGGTTGTATGGCATGTACAATCGGTTTCCATGTGATACTGTACAGACTGTATGAACTGTATAGTCGTACTTTTTTTGCTTGTTTGGTAAAATGAACATATTTCCATAAATTGAGTAGACGACGTCTGTTTCAGCCTGTTGAAGTTGTGTTGGGTTTGTATCAATGAGGCCTATGCACACATCTGTTTTGAAGCCATTCTAAGAAATTATTTTTAGGCCTTTTTGAGCCCCATCAAGCTCCTAGATCCAAATATGGATCAATATACCTCAATATATATTAGTATATCTCATATATATACCAACCGTGTACTACATCAATTCTACCTCAAAAACATTCACTCCAACAAGTGTAATGCAAAAATAATACCTCTAGGCATGTGCCTATAATATGCCTCAATAGGCTATTAATGTATCTCTATCTAGTATCACATTACCCATGATATAACTCACGAATAAAGTGTCATAATCTTATTGATAATTACCTAGCATAACCAACACTATACATTAACAAAAACACCACAACCCACATACTAGAGTTTGTACCATGCATCCATGATAGACCTCAAGCACATGCTCCAAAAACTCAACCATATAACATCACAATTATTTCATCAAACACATACACACAATCCTTTATTCATGAAAACATGAAACATACCATATTATACCCTACATAAACTATAGTGTACTATCCGACCATGTTGCAATTCATATGTACACCCTTTTTCAAATATTTTCCTTCGGTATGCGGCCTATATTTAATCCATCTCGAATATGTACATGACCTTTACATATGAAAACTGGTGTATGTACGTAATTTTTCCCACATTAACCCATGTATTCCTCAAAAGAAACTTAAGCTTGAGCTTGCCTCATGGAAGCCATTCTTTTCTATCTATTTAGTCTTCTTCACCCACATTTGAGCGTGTCTTGGTTTCTTAGTACTTTTACTCTAAGCTTCCATCCTTTTGACAGTATCTTTCCTCCATGATATTCTTTCCATATCATATAAATCATTCGTCGTTGAATTTCTCCTTGAATTTCAAGAATCCTGGGGTTTGCAGCCAAACCCACTACAATTGTAACATCTCATTGTGTGACAATGTGAAAAAATGTGTCCCACATAATTACATATCAAACATATTAAGATGTTATTGAATATTCCAACATCTTTCCTTTCATAATGCCTGCAATCCAAATCTTTGTGACCATATTCATTACATGAGAACTAGTGACCATAAAAAACATTTTCATACATGTCCTTTTGTGTAAACCTTGAAGGTGTCTCTTTTCTAAATTTTCTTTGAGGTTTAGGACCGACTTGTTATGATACTATGAAGGTTTCATTGCTTACAACTTTCCTTCCACCCTTTGAAAATGAATGACCTACATCATGCTTCTTAGAAGTGCTAGCTTAAGAGTGTGTTGCCTCCTTATTGTATCCAAGACTAGATTTATTATTTGGTGGTCTTTGACTATCCAAGATTGTCGAGTTGTTCATGAAATTGATATGAGTTTTTTTATTTCTATACTTTCGTTCTGATATCAACAACTTATGCTTCCAACTTATGACATGATTCTTCCTTTTTATTTACATGTTTCTTCATACTATATCATTTTGGATTTTTCAAGTTGGGTCCTTAAATTGACATTGATTCGAAGAATTTTTCTAAGATCATCATCTACCTTATTCATTTATTATTCATGACTAATTATAACAATCTTTAGTCTCTTGATCTTTTCTTCCTTTTGTTCTAATTGAATCTTTTGTTCATATATGACATTTTTTGTTTCACTTTCTTCTTGTTTCTTGAGTATTTTTTTTAGTAGGGCTCTGTTTACACTTCTTTCAAAATTTTAGTTAGAAACCACTTCAAACATATTATTAATTCATACTTAGCTACTTCCATGTATCAAAAACATTCATCAATAAAACTATAAACCATCACCATAATAAACACAAAGAACATGAGATATATGTGTAATATTTTTGTATTGTGTGTTATAAGATACTACAATATATGGGGCTTATCAACACCAACTAAAAATATCACCAACTCCAAGATATTACCAACTCTCAATATAATACCCAACTTGCATATCTTAACACCAACTGAGATGTGAGGAATCCAATCCTCAAGTACAAGACCCATTTCGTAGACATAAAACAATATGTCAAAACATACCAACATATACATGACATTTCTATATTACAACACATGTATGTACGCAAACTTCCCTCTGTCAGCCTACGTACACCTTAAAAAAACTAGGGTTTTCCATCTTTCTGCAACTTTGAAAGTTTTGTACCTTCATACCTTCGCTTCCTCTATCACTTCCACCTGCAATATGTCACTGCAGCCAACTTGTTCCATCTGTACCATGACATCAAGGAAGAATCTCAAACAAGCTATGCATTTCCATCAGGCATACATAATCATACAACATAGATATCCCTCAACCATATCAAAATTATAAAATACATAATAGTGTTGATAACTCAACCAACCATCGATCATATACTATATCTAGATACCAAAACAACCATACCAAGAATTCCTTAAGAATTCACCATACCATAAGAAAGAGTGATCATTAAAATGAACATGTAACCATACCAAAACTTATGTAGATGATCTAAAACTGTAGAATGTTTCCCTCAGAACGTGCTTCAGACTTCAAGGACCTGGCACCAACATCTACTCAATTTTTTATGACCTTTTCAGTTCTACGCTCTTTGTACTTTTACAACCCACGTATGCATCCTACCTCAAACATGATAGCCTCAATATTTATGCGACCTCCTCCACTACAACCCGCGTACTCTTTAGAAACTAGGGTTTTATGAAGCTTCAAAACTTTCTTCGTCAACCCTCCGTTTCTACCTTCGACTTGCATAACCTCAGAAGTATCAATGAGTACCTTCAATAAACATTTCAAAAGTTAATAGATATTCAATATTCTCAAAGATCATTGTCATAAGAGACCCTTTCTCTCTTATTTATACTCACCAGGTATCTTGTTCTAGAGTTTATCTTCTAACCAACTTCCTTCGTTTAGGGATAACCCACTTACAACCAATTTTTCCACTTACAACCAATTTATCCACAAATAGTAAATTCACCACTTCTAGTTGCAACTAATTTATTTTTAAAACAACTTAACTCATGATTAACTCCTAGTTACAACCACTTTGACTAGTACAATTCTTCTCGGAGCTTCTAGAATAATTTTACTTATTTGACCTTCTAGTGGCTTGTAGATAACTCATGAGGGTTCTCCAACTTCACTAAGCCCATATCTCCTCAACCTCGAGGAACTACGTGAAGTACCACATATCATCGAAAACATCATGACATTTACTATTCATATAGAATAGTATTACCTGCACATTCACTAATTTGCATGCCTTTATACCACAAACAAACTTGGGTAAATTAACCACACTACTAGGATTACTCAACCACCTAACCATTTGGACTTTGTGAAAATTCTTCGCATGAAGGATTTCACCATAAGAGGACCACTTTGGAGTTCATCCATTTGGTACTTCCAATATAGAAATATTCATGATCATCGAATAACTTGGACATGACATTCAATGATACAACTTCCTTTGATATCAAACTTGACATCAATGAAAACACATCACTATGACACCACTTGACATCAATGGTTTGACATCAATGACAACATAGTACAACAAGCCTTCCACAATGATCCACAGGTATAATAATAGACCCACCAAACCTAAAATAAATGTCACCCCTACTTCAATAACGACATGTAAGATTACCCAAACTCAAAACATTGAAGCCATCGACCACCTACCCACTAAAGAATTTAATACACCAACATTCCCAATGCAACACAATTGCATTGAGCATATTATAAATAGATTCATGTGTATGTGTGTCTGTGGCTATATATATATATATATATATATATATATATATATATATATATATATATTAATATGTGTATAAATGTTATTACATGTAAATGTATATAATTATTCTCTATATTATATATGAACATATATAAATAATTAATATAATTTTATATACATCTAACATATATAAGAACATGAGTATGCCTAATGGTTAATAACATGTATTCCCACACAAATTCAAATCCATAGGGGGGTAGGGTATGTATACCTCCATAGACTTTAGCAATCAAATAACTACTAAGAAAGTATCATAAACCAATTTCATGTATGACTTGGGGTGATCTTAAAATAGGTTATTATTATTATTATATTATAATAACAATATATTTAATCAAACATAAGTATCTACATTTTACCATACATATACATATAGAGATTAATTTATAGTTACCTATATTAATATTATCATAATTATATTAATTCATATATATATATATGTGTGTGTGTGTGTGTGTGTGTGTGTGTGATTTATAATATAATATACATTACTATCTACAATAAAAACGTCATAACTTACAAATATACATATAATTTACATAACAAAATAATATATATACATAGTTCACAATATAATTACGACGAAAGGCGTACACCTATTGGAAATGGGCACAATTATTGATCTTTTAATTTTAAATTCTAGTGTGATGGCTACCCATTGAAGATGTTGGCATATTCTTAGTCGTCCTCCAAAACCAATGCCTTGGATTTATTGTTTTTAACTTCCTTGCATTTATGAAAGCATTCGTTAACATGTTTAACTTTTTACATTTACCTAATCACATTATAAAATTACTATAAAGATATATAATTGCCACGTTTAAATGATTAAGATGGATTAATATCTATGCAAGCCACGTTTATATCATTAAGAAGCACTATGCACACTTTTCATGTTGGGGGCATGCATTCATTTCTAATGTCTAAATCATTGTCTGAACAGTCATCTAATGCCATGACCTTCCCACAGACGTTTAATATTCACCTGCCCCATAAAATGTGGATGATCAATGAGTGGGGTGTTGTTTGTTCTTCCTCTCCATCTTAATAGCTTTTTTTGTTTCCTTTATTGTGTTTTTAAGTATGATCATGGATGATCATGCAACTCTGCTTGCATCATCATTTCGCCTATCATCATGTGGGGAATCAAATCAACTCCTTCCTAAGATCTCCAGTCACACCATTTCCACCGTTTCCAAGTACAGGAAGTACTGCATGGAAATGTTCCCTAGTCACAAAAATGGTGTTTAGCAGGTGAAGTTGGCCATTTCGCCTGAGCATCTCATGGAAATACTCTCTGAGGAATTCAACACTTGATCGAGTGCATGAGAACTGTAGCTAAATGTGGTAGTACAACCGGTGGAGGGTCGGATCAAGAAGGATTCAAGTATAGCTCCTCCAAATCGTCAAAAGAGTAAGTATTCCATGCAAAAATATTTGTTTTTTTAAAAGTGTGCCTATTTTTTTAAAAGTTTGCATGTTTAGATTCAAGTAGAAGATTTTAGAATAATTGGTCTTCCTGTTTAGATTAATACAACCACATAAATAATGGTCGCTCATTAGCTCCAAGGATCCCTAGGGTTCCTCTAAGAACCTATCAACGCTAATTATATATACATCTATCATATATATTATAATAATGTTACATTTAATCAAATATAATTATCTACATAGTAACATATATCTACATATTAATTTATATACACACATAATATTATACTTACCTATATTATCATAATTATATATATATATATATATATATATATATATATATATATATATATATATATATNATATGTATAATTTACATAACACAGGAATATATATACAAAATTCATAATATATATTACTAGCAACAACCACTTTATAAAAGTGGTTGATATACGTCGATCGGCACCATTTATTTGGAATAATGGAAAATAGTGTCGATCGACGTATATCAACCACTTCTATAAAGTGGTTGCACCTAGTTAATGACCAACATGCCTTGGGAATGACCATTAATGTATTAATTAATTATTAGTATATAATATATAATAATAATGTATTAATTTAAATTAGTATTAATTTACATTATGTATGCGTAATGTAAAGTATTAATTAATTGATACATTAATAAGATAATGTCTTAATTAATTAATACATTAATATATTAATTTATTCATAAAAACATTAGTACATCAATAAATACAAGAATCTATAAATTAATACCTAAATACATTAGTAATTTATACATTAATTAATTAATGCATTCATACATTAGTAATTTATACATTGATAAAGTATTAATACACTAATAATATAATACATTAAATACATCAATCAATACATTAACACATTAAATGTATTATTAAATACAATAAATGTATTAATAAATACATTACTAAAATATTAATGCACTAATAAATACATCAATAAATATATGACTAATACATTAAATACATCAATAGTAAGAAGTAATATATTGAATACATCAATAAATACCTTAAATGCATTAATAAATACACTACTAATGTATTAATACACTAACAAAGTAACACATTAATAAATTAGTAATGCATTGAAGGTAATGTATTTACTAAAAAATTATTAAAATATTGATACATTAATACATTAATACATTATTAGGCAATACATTGCTAAAGTATTAATACACTAGTAAAGTAATACACTGATAATACATTATTACAATAATGATATATTTATAAATATTTTGTTAAAGAAATAATATCTTAATAAATACATTATTAATGTAGTAATACATTATTAAAGTATTAATATATTTATTCAAAATGACTCTGGTTGTCCATGATCATGGTTTCTTGTGGTCATGATTATGAATGTCAATGATACATTAAAGTATTTAATTTATTGAAATTATTAAAACATTTATGGAACATGAATATGGTTGATCATGATCATGACTATGAATACCATTGATACATTAAAATTTATTGAAATGTATTAATTTAATTAATTAATACATTATTACATTTTTAATAAAAACATTACTAAAGTATTAATACATTAAGATATTAATAAAATATCAATACACAAATAAAATAATACATTAATAAAATAGTAAGAAATTACTAAAAAAATTAATATATTATTACATTAATATAGCGTATGAATTCAAATATAAATTTACATTAATGTGTAATGTAACCTATTAATTAAATGATACATTAATAATGTAATGTATTAATTATGTAATACATTAATGGATAATGTAAGATATTAAAATACTAATACATTAATACATTATTAAAGTATTAATACTCTAATAAAAAAAAACATAAATAATACAATATTAAAGTAATAATAAATTAATAAATACATTATTAATAATGCATTTTTTAATATTATTAATACAAAAAATATTAATGTTAATACTAAAACATCAATATTAAAGAATTAATACAATAAAATATTAAAAAAATTATTAATTCTTTAATAATAGGTTATTAAACTATTAGTAAATTAATTTACAATGACCATTCTTACTATGGTTGACCATGCCCATGGTTAACTTTGGAAGAACTTGGTTGACTTTGGGAAGGAAAAGTTCACTATGGTTGATCATGACCATGGTTAATTGCAGTTGACCATGGATTACCATGATGATTGTTAATTATGGTTGAACATGACCATGGTTAACTTTCGTAGACATTCACTATGGTTAAATTCTATAAACATTCATTATGGTTGGCATTCTAGGCTACCAGGAAGGGGGCATGCCTTCCTTCACCAACTCAGGATGTGGATGAAACTTCTATAAAATATTTACTATATTTATATTGTTTTATATTTTTCTATTATAATGGTTAATAAACAAAAGCCTCGACTGTTCCTATTGTAATACTTAGTAGTTTTCTTTCACTTTAGATTTTTCTATTGTAACCACAAGAAGAATTTCTTATAAAAGGTGTTCCTTTCTCTCTCAATGAATGAGAAATGGTCATTATTTGTTCTTCACTGTGTATTGAGTTTATGGAGTCCAATTTTCATATAGGCATGCAGATAAATTTCACAATGGATGACCTTCGCTATGGTTGAACTTGGTTGACCATGACCATGGTTGACTTTGGTTGACCATGGTTGACAATGGTTAATCATGTATACCAGTTCTTGTTCATAGGTGACAACGGTTGACCAAGACCATGAATGACATTAATATAATGACATTTGGAATTGTTTGTCACATTACGATTATATGATATTTGTGTAACATTTCAATGACGAAGCTATGTAGATGGCATTGTGATGAAAAGGCTATGTTCATCATATCATGGCAATATGGTTATTTTCTTCACATTGCGAGGGAGGGCCTAAGTTTGTCAAATTACAATGATAGGATATTTATGTCACACTATGATGACATGATATTTTCATCACATTGCAACAACGGGGCTATGTTCATCACATTGCAATAATAGAATATTGTTTGTCACATATTGACGATGATGGGGTATTGTGACAACAAGTATATGTTCATCACATTGCGATCATAGGACATTTAAATAAGAAGTGGGTATGTGATGAACACAAATTTCGTATGTACATTGTATGGCATATGGCTATGTGATGAAATTAAATGTCGTATATTAATCACATTGCGATGAGATGACATTTATTTCAATGAAAGGGCTATGTTCGTCACATTATGACAACAATATATTTATGTCACATTGCGATGACAAGGATATGTTCATCACATTAGCACGATGAGGCTATGTTCATTATATTGCAACAATATGGTTATGTTGATCACATTGTGATGACGAGGCTATGTTCATCACATTGCGATGATGAGGATATGTTCATCACATTACAATAATATGGTTATGTTCTTAACATTACAAAAATATAGTTGTGGTGAGTCATGTTTATCACATTACAACAATATGGTTATGTTCATCACATTGTGACAATGTGGTTATGGCCATTCATGTTCATCGCATTGTGACAATATGGTTATGTTTGTCACATTGCGATAATGTGGTTATGGCCAATCATGTTCATCACATTGTGACAATATGATTATGTTCGTCACATTGTGACATAAGGGTTATGGCCAGTCATGTTCGTCACATTGCGACAATATGGTTATGTTCATCACATTGCGAGACCCGATGCTATGTTAGTCAAATTGAGAAACACGACACTATGTTTGTCACATTACAAGATTCGAGGCTATGTTCATTACATTAGGACAATATAGTTATGTTTGTCACATTACAATGAAAAGGATACGTTCACCACATTCTGACAATATGGAAATGTTCTTGACATTACGAAAGAAGGGTTGTGTTCGTCATATTGAGACAATAGGGCTATGTTTGACACATTGTGAACATTATGGTCATGTTCATAGCATTGCGGTGACTAGGCTATGCTTGTCACATTGTGCATAATATGGTTATGTTCATCACATTGCGACAATGAGGCTATGTTCATCACATTGTGACAATATCGTTATGTTCGTCACATAGAGACAATATGGTTATGGCTAGTCATGTTAGTCACATTGCGAGAATATGGTTATGTTCACTGCATTGCAAAATTATTGTTATGGCTAGTCATGTTCGTCACATTACGAAATAATGGTTATGGCCAATCATGTTTTTCACATTGCAACGATATGTTTATGTCCACTCATGTTCATCACATTGTGAGAATACTGTTATGTTCAACACATTGCAAAAATATGGTTATGGCCAGTCATGCTCATCAGATTGCAACAATATGGTTATGTTTGTCACATTGAGACAATGTGGTTATGGGTAGTCATGTTCATCACATTGTGACAATATGGTTATGTTTGTCACATTGCAATAATATGGTTATGGTTAATCATGTTCATCACATTGCGACAATATGATTATTTTCATCATATTGCGGCATTATGGTTATGGCTAGTCACGTTCTCCTCGTTGTGAAAATATGGTTATGTTCGTCACATTGTGAGAGTCAATGTTATGTTCATCCAATATAGAGACTCGATGTTATGTTCATCACATTGCGATATTCGAGGCTTTGTTCGTCACATTCCTACAATATGGTTATGTTCGTCAGATTGTGATGACAAGGCTATGTTCGTCACAGTGTGAAAATATTTCAATGTTAATCGCATTACGAAAATTGGGCTATGTTCATCGTATTGTGACACCAGGGATAAGTTCGACACATTGAGACGTTACTATGGTTGTAATATTGTGACACTACTATGTTCATCACATTGTAACATTACAATGTTCGTCATGTTGCAACGTCTAGTTTTGTGCATCTTGTTGTAAAATTGGGTTATGTTCGTCTCATGATAGGGCTATGATTGACAAATTGGGACATTACTATGTTTGTGAGATTGTGACTCTACTATGTTTGTCACATTATAACATTACTATGTTCATCACATTGCGACGACAAGGCTATGCTCGTTAGAGTCTGAGATTATGACTCAATTCATCACATTACTACGGTGGGGCTATGTTTGTCATATTAAGATAAGAAGACCATGTTAGAGACAATGCAGTGCTACTATAATTGTGAAATTGTAATGTTACTATGGTTGTCACATTACAACATTACTATGTTCATCATGTTGCAATGTTTGGTTTTGTTGATCAAATTGCAAAATTGGATTATGTTTATCGTGCAAATATTGAATTTTTTGAACCTTTAACTTTAAAGGACTAAGAACATCTTCTTAATTATTAAGGGATACCAATATTTGTATAAGGTATAACTAATTGCATAGTGCGTTATTCTTTATTGTACAACTTCAATATGAGTGACACCTTTCTTCGAACGAATTACCAGCATATAATTAATATATAAAATTGTGTAATGTTTGAGTTGAGTTTGCTGATGACATGGGCAATTAAAATGTTCTAATTAAAGGAATATTGATTAATATTATTAAGAAGGAATAATCATAACAATTACAATTTTCCAATTATACTAGTTATTTGATATAATAATTTAATTATATTAGTTACTCGATCATATAATTAATATATAAAATTGTGTAATGTTTGAGTTGAGTTTGCTGATGACATTGGCAATTAAAATGTTCTAATTAAAGGAATATTGATTAATATTATTAAGAAGGAATAATCATAACAATTACAATTTTCCAATTATACTAGTTATTTGATATAATAATTTAATTATATTAGTTACTCGATATAATAATTTATTTTAAAATTAATTGTTGGAATGTATTTTTTATTTTTATTTTTTAATAACTAAAAGAATTATATCTTTTTCTATTATAATTTAAATAATTATTCATCCAATTGAATGTATAAGAAAGATGAATTAGTAATTATTAATAATAAATATACAATTTGAATAGGATTTGATTCTATTAATGTTAGCATTCTTATTTATAACATTAAAAATAATTCAGATGCCTTATTGACTCGAATTTTGAGGTGCATTCGATCGACGCCACCATCATGTCTTTTGGACTGTCTCCACGAACTCATGCTGTCGCTAGTTCGGCGGAAAACTGAACATGTGGCGGTGGCGGTGGTGGAGTTGGATAATGTGGGTTGGGATGCAGTCCAGTACGAGAAGAGACAACAACTGTTGGGATTTCACTGAGCAACAATGTCTCCATTAGTAGCGTGACAGAAGCAACCACCAGAACAAACGCGTTGGTTTTCATGGACAACGGCGTCACGATTTTCACTTGTATGGTTATGGGAGCGTCAAATAATATATAATAGTTATTCTTCCGCGGAGTGATCGGTTGGTTGATGATTTCGTAAATCTGGGAGATAATGATAAGTGATCCCGAGTGATCGGTTGGTTGATGTTTCAGTAAATTTGGGAAATAATATAATGAGATATATGGACGATTTGCACTTTCAGAATACTCATAGGGATCGTCTATTAATACATGGTGGAGAGAGAAGGAACGGAGGTAGAATATCAAATGGAATTAATGCAGAGAGTCTTAGTTCGTAGGCTACACGAATTCTGATTTGTATGACCTTATAACTATAACAATTTTATATAATCTATAAAATATTTATTTATTTAATAAAATTAATTTAAAAATATATAATTTCTAAAACAGAGGAAATTGATGGTACTATGTCGTGCACTCATTCATAAATTGACATCATCTTTTTGTCATATCTCGACTTCTTTCTATGCCGATCCATGTATTGAATCTGGCATTAAAACAATGTTCATGGTTGGCCTTGTTTTTAATACACATCGTAATCTACACAATAAAAACCCAAAGATAACTGAACAAACAAAATTAGTAATCCAACGACCGATCACCGAATCAATGCAATGAACAAAAGGAAATACGCTCTTCAGACACGCATGAAAGATTTCATCCAGATGTAACTCCCCCTACCATTAATTTGACTCGAGATGCAAGGTTTTCTCTTAGATTGCAACTGAATTAATTTGACTGTGATAGCCATTATATAAAGGAATTGACTTGCATCTCAGTCTTGAATGTATATTTATACATCTTCTTCTATGCTGGGCTATCGTTGTCTATATGGAAGGCGGTTTGTCAATTGTTAAGGTTGAGTGATACACACATATCCTTATCGCTAATGAGAACGCTGACATTGAGCTGTGTAGCTTGTCACTCTGACCACTACAACGATCTCATTAGGTTTAAAGAGATCTAATAATATTTAGATGTGGGGTCCCTTCATTCGATTTGGCATATCAGTTGGCTTCTGCTGGATCGATTTAGTTCCTCATTCCAGTGAAGCATCCTATCATGTTTTCTAGGTAATGAACATCAATTGTTTTGTTGGGTATTAGAGGTATATTAATTAGATAGTTCGTTTCAGTATACACGGTCATGAGTATTGAATCCATAAACGAGTTATGATTGCTTCTTCTTGTATTTCCATTTGTGTTAAATAAATCTCAATAATTGAATTGGAATGATTGAGTCTCCATAGGAGAACTTTAGTTAAACGATAGGAAACCTAATAGTAAACCTATTAACCTATTTTATTACAATGCATATAGTAAACCTAATAACCATTAACCCTAATTTAGCGCATATTGATCAGAATGCACAATAACCATTAACATTCCTCTGAATAAATAATAATATGAATGCAGATCGAGTCGAATACAGATAATCCAAATGCATACCGATAGAAGACACAATATTGTGAATATATACTGATCCGAATACCTAATACTCATTCACAGTAATCTCAATGCATGTTGATCGGTTGAGGGTGAATTAAATGGTGCCATTAACAGTAATCTCAATGCATGTTGATCGGTTGAGGCTGAATTAAATGGTGTAGGAGGAATTATAAAATATGAATGCATATAAGTATGAACTATAAAATCTTAATGCACTGAGAGTTAATTGAAATTTAAACGCCACTGTTCTCCACCTCCACCTGGTAGCACTCGCCACGACTCTCCACCTAGTAGCACTCATGGCTCTCCATTTGGAAACGCGTGATTTAATTGAACCTAGGCCATACTAGCATAACGCCATTTCACATTTCACATTCCAACTAACTCCCGCCTAATGACTTTGAGGTGACTTTGAGGCCGTGATTACTAATTCGTCAAATGTTGCAATACAAGGTTATTTATATATTAATCTTTGTTAATTATTTAAATGATTTGGTAAATGTGAAAAAGTAAACAGGTTAATAGATACATTTATAAATGGGAAGAAGTTATAGAGATTAAATTTCATTTATTGATTTCAATATAAAACGAAAAAATATACATTCATTAAACTATTAATTCTAATAGAAGGAACGCCTATCAACTTAATTATTATATATATTCTATACAACATCACATATTACATATATATATATATATATATATGAATGAGGGAAACACAAAAACATATATATAACAGAAAACATAGCCAAACAAATCTAAGTAACTAATCTCCACGGAATCTATCTAAGTTTTATTGTCTTTCACGAAAAAACAAACACCAATTAAAAAAAAAAAAAAAAATTATTCCGAACGCAGGTACTCCTATGGAACTTTTCAAATCCCATTATAAAATGCCCAAAATGAAACCGAATGCCTATCGTTTTCTTTCATAACAATAAACAGAATATAAGAAAAACAAATTATATAAAAAAATTAGCACAAATTGACGTACTCACAGCAATGACAACGATGACAGCCTATAGCACTTTCCACCAACAACTGAATTCCCTGGCATAACATCAATTCCATTTCAACCGACCAACAATGCAACTCAACGTCTGTCTCAGAACATGAATCCCATCTATATAATGTCACCTAACAAACAATTTGTTTTTTATTTTAAATATCATTGATAACACAAATTTTGTCGTTATTCTTAACATATTCTTTATCAATCATCTCGTACATAGATTATCTGATAACCTTATATAAACATCATGGTTTATCAAGACAGATGGAAAGGTCGCTGACATTCGTTGATGTGTAAGACGCCTGTCAGCAGTCTTGTTGTCTTAACAAGGCTCCTACCAACTTCTCAGGTAATATGCAATCCTGCCATTCCAATTATTTTTTGATATGCATTTTTTTGCACTGCAACCTTGTCATTATCCATATTGTTTCATTTTTTTTATAACTTGTCCACACAAATTGTAGTCCCCAAGTGTGGAAATAATTTTTGTCCCTTAACTATACTTAGTAATCTCCTTTCTTATTTATCTTCATTAAAATTTATACTCTACTCATATTCAAAATGATTATAAACTTCTGTATTATCATTATCAAATTTTGTATTCAACTATTAATTGTTTAACCAACCCTATACCAAGGGTTCAAATCCATAATGTTTATGAATTTCCGGTTTACTTGTTTAACCCTATAGAATATACATATATGGAATTTAGTAGATCAATTTATCACTATGAAACCATTGCCACAAATTCTAAAATAGTTGATCCACTTTTACAATACCTTAGCATTCGGCCTTAGGTTTTCAAGTTTCCACAATCATATCCCTCTCATGTTGAGGATCCTTACCAATATCCATCGTATATTACTCTTTCCATAGCGGTCAACAAGTAAGGAAATTGTATCCTTCAAATCTCCCTGCGACTTGAGGCCATGATCATTTCTGGCGTACCTCCACCTACATAATCTTGACTCATTAAACTTGTACGGTATACAAGGTCATAGCCAACTCTACCTTCTATTGTTTCCATTGGAATGTTTGGGAGCTATTGCTAGGCTTAGCGGGTTTCACGATTTCTTTTGGAAATCTAACACAATACTCAGGAAACCCAGAAAAATGTCTAGATAACGGTTGTTCTCTCTAAACAGTCATTCCATTTAGTTTTCGTTTAATTCCTTGGTTTTTCTCCATAACTCGATAGATAAGTTTATTTCTGTGATCTGTGAATGGATACTTTATTTAAAGGAGCCAACAATTGGACACCATGGAAGGTCGTTGGTCTTCCAATATGGAGGTGTTGTTGAAAAGTTTTGTTTATGATATTTGCAAGTTGTTGAAAAGTTTTGTTTATCTCAATATGGAGAACATATTTATTTGCAAGTTGTTGAAAAGTTTTGTTTATGATATCATAAAGTTTTGTTTATGATATTTGCAATTATCTCAATATGGAGAACATACAACGATATTTGCAAATATACACAACATTTTTATACATTATACATATTCCTTTGTAGCTACTTTTATTTATTTTGAAATATTAATAGATTATTTTTCACTATAATAACTTACAATTTATTCTATGTTTTCAAAAAAAATATATTTATATCCTTTTCTTTCTGGGTAGAAATACCCTATTAATATTTTTATTTAATTATAATAGAAACATAAAATATAATTATTAAAAAACTATAAATCTCTTTTCAAACATTCCCTACTATATCAACATTATAATTTTACAATCATCTTCTAGCATAATAAGTCATAAATACAGTACAGTGAAACCAAGGTACGCTCTTTTTCACCTCCTCCTTCCTATTCAACAGTTTAGTTTCTTTGTAGGACGACCTCACTTTTTAATAAACTAAACAATTTTTTAAATTATTAACCCTTTCCTCAAACAATATTTTGACCTAAAATTAATATCTTTCTACCCATTATAATTTTTAAAATGAACCCTAATAAGCCTATAAATCCTTTGAACCATTCCTTTAATCTAACCCCCTTTTCTAATTTTTTTTAATAGTTTTTTAAGTAACCAATATAAAAAAAAAAATTATCCTACTTTTAAATATTACATTAATAAAACCTTCCTTAATACTTCATTAAAGATCTTTTATCCTTTCTATTAAACTTAATATTTTATTTATCAACTTTAGAAAAAAAAATTAATAGTTTCTTAACTTTTTTTAATTAAAATTCTAGGGTTTTGATTTCCTCACCTACCTATGCATTTAAGTAAACCCATTAACCCACCATATTATTTTAATAATAATTTTCCTATCCTAAGTTATATTAGAATCATCTTCAAGAGACAAGTGGCACTTTACTAACCAATAAGATACATCCACATTGCAGTTAATGGATAGTTCCACATGGCAACTAATTAATGGAGACACTTGGAAGAATATAAGAAGTGACACATGGCATAGTTTTATTGGATGACATATGGCATGTTCTTATTATCAGATTGTTGACCTACCGCTGATGACATGTGGCAATATTTTGTTGGGTGATGCATCATTGTTAACTAGCCATATTGGTGGTTGATTGGGCATGACCTATCGGTGAGATGTGGCAATATTTGGTTGGGTGACTCATCATTGTTTACTGGGCATATTGGTGGCTTATTGGGCATGCAAAATCATTATTGTATTCAACAATTTTCCAAGGATCGAATGCTCCAAGCTCCATAGTCTCCTCTCTTCTTTATTTTGTGTCAAATGTATGTTACACTTAACATTATATACAACTAAGACTCTTTTATTCTTGTACATGTGGAATAGTAATAATGAAAAAATTATATATTCAACAATGGAGGTCAAAATTAAATCAAGGGTCCACATTTATCAATCAAACTTGATCGATGGTGGGTAAGTCATGATCTTGCAGAATCCATAGCTTGAGCTATGGGTGTCAAAATAATGCAAAATGTATACCTTTGGAAAGGTATTTCAAAGTATAAAATGGAGGTATAGGGTTGAAGTGGTGAAATTTGATACATTTTTCTCGTAAATTAAAATTTGATTCAACTTCATTTTTTATTGGGCCTCAATGACAACTCAACTTAACAAGCTCATATCTTGAGATCCACGCGACATATTTGGGAAAAAATTATATTGTTGGAAAGATGAGATGATGAAGAGTATTCCCTTTCAGAAAATTAAATTACAATCTTCCTATTTTAATAAAAAATTAATTAAATTATGAAGATAAAAGTTTATTTAAATTTTTTTATTAAAAAGGGAAAGAAACAGTTGAGACAGTTCTTGTAACTAACTGTCAAAGAAGACAATAAAATAACAACAACAAGAAAGTCAACAGATACTGAGAGAGACCATCATACTAAGTTCATATTGATCACGTCATTCTTTTTCTTTATCAAGTCCTTCCTCGATTTATTCCACCTCTTTCACTAGAAAGGCTTAACTGAAGACTCATAACTCTTTTTTTCTTCCTACCAGGTCTTGTTGTTCTTCTACCTCCCATCGTCTTCTTTCTAAAATCTTATTTCTTATATTTATTGTCTTTATGGTCCGCGGGAGCACCTATCTGAATCTTTAAGACAAACAAATTTTAAATTTCAAAGAATATGTAACATACTATATATTTTTTAGAAATTTCAAGAGAGCTATTTTGGGAACAATCTCAATTGTGCTTTGTAACATTGTTTTCAAAATATAAAGTATTTGGATTTGATCTATCATTAGCTTTATTTGAGATTCCCATGTGTCCACTCTATTAAAGTTCTCTTATGCATGCAGATCATCTTCTTTCTTATTTTTTGAATCAATAATATTTATATTAAACTATGATGGATGTGAGGAAATTTTATCTGTTTTTTTTTAATGTATGAAATGTGCGGTTTGTGGTCTTTTCTCAAGAAATTTATTTAAAAAAAAAAAATTGTTATTTTATATTTCTTTTATTACGACGATGGACTTCTACAAAGTCCCACATTCTAATGATCTAGAGTCCCAAGAAAATCTGAATTAAAGAGGAGTACCACCTCTATAAAAATGAAAAGGGTTTTATATCCTCATGAGGTTGTCGTTTCAGTCATGAAGGATTCAAGTGTCAACATGTCTATAGAAAAAAGTGCCACACATAAAACTACCTTCACGTTAGTTCTCATCACCACCAAACCCATAAGTTTGGTGTCCTCAACACTCTAGCAACAACGGTCCTAACAATTTTCAATGATGAAAACCTAGATCAATAACATGATCACCTCTCCATAGTCTTCAAGAGCATAGGCTACAGGGAAAATTACATTAATAAATCGATGAATAAATACCTAAAAGGAGAAAGTAATAGACCTAATCCCCTTAACAACCAAACCCCAGTACAATAGCCTACCTTCCTTACATCTAAGGAATAATCGATAGGATTTCCAATTTCCTCAGAAAGAAAGAGATTAATACCTCCTTTAAACCCTAAGAAACATTCAAACAAAAAATTAAATCCATAAAAGATAAGATTAACCCTCATAAATGTAAAGGCATTTACAAAATAGAATTTTGATGTGATAAATGCTACATAGGAGAAAATTATCATTCTTTTCACATCAAGATCAAAGTACATGGAGTGGATATCAGGAATGAACATACTCGTACTTCATCTTTAGTCGAACACTCCCTTTCATCCAAACATAGCGCCCCCCTAGAAGACAAAAATGTTTTAGCAAAGGAAGATCGCTTCTTCAAAAGTTGAATCAAGGAAGCTATTGAAATCCTTAAACATCTCAACAACCTTAACAAAGGCACTCATCTGAACAACCTTAACAAACGCAGTGGTCTAGAAATTACTAAAAATTGGATTCCTTTGATATGACATAGACATATTGGATAATTGACACTTTAACACTAAAACAAAGGTACATCTCTTTCACCTACTTCTTCCTATTAAACACTTTAATTTATTTGGGGGACTTTCTCACTTTTTAATAAACTAAGCAAGTTTTTAAATTAAAAACCCTTTCCTCAAACAATATTTTAACCTAAATTAATATTTTTCTAAAAATTAAAATTTTTAAAATTAATCTAGCCCTAATAAGATTATAAATCCTTTGAACCCTTCCTTAAATCTAACCATCTTCTCTAATTTTATTTTTAATAGTTTTTTACCTAACCAATATAAAAAACAATTATCCTACTTCTAAATATTACATTAATCCTACTTCTAAATATTACATTAGTAAAACCTTCTTTAATACTTCATTAAATCTCTTTTATCCTTTCTATTAAACTTAATATTTTATTTATCAACCTTACAAAAATGAAAAATTAATAATTTCTTAACTCTTTTTAATTAAAATTCTAGGGTTTCTTAGAAATGACTTGCTAGGTTTTCCACCTCCCTTGGGTTTCAGTATTTATCTCTTCTCTTCTTTTTCTTTTTACCCGGGATTAGATGTCCTCAAAATGAGTCCTGATATGGATTCTAATCATAGACCTCTGATTATGAATATTGTGGTTACAAATCCTCCAAACAATTCTTCCCACAAAAATATGATTGTTCATATTTGTTCTGTGTGTTGTAGGGAGACTCTCGATGAAATCCGTCTTATGGAAACACTTAGAGTAAATATGGAAAGAAGGCTAGTAGATTTGGAATTTCTGAAAATCTGTTGAGATAACAAAGTCTTACCAAAGTTTGCCTCCATAGATCATAGAATGAACAAAAAAAATGTTACAACGTAGCTTTTTACACGTTAGGTATATCCCTAATTAAAAATGAAATTAGGAAAAACATATTCTCCTTAGAAAACCTCTCAAAAATCGTTCTTAAACTACACCTCAAATTGGTGCACATGATTTGTCGTGAACTCAGGCGAACGATAAACACGTTAGATTCTCTTAAAGAAGATAAAGAGAGATGTTTAGTACGCATAAGATATAAGAGGAAACTAGATAGGTTATTGAATAGAAACCAAGGAGAAAACAAAGCTAGAAACCACGCCAATGGTAACAAATTAATCAATCTCTCATCACATGAAGTCGACAAAGACGACCTTAACGTTCTTGACAAAGGCTTGAACTTTGCGATCTCACCTACCTCCATTCTAGTAGATATGTTAATCTATTGCATTGAGGATAGTATAAAAAACCTAGCGAACGATGACAAAGATTGTGTTAGACACAACTATGCCGTCATCGTAACGAGATTGAAACCCCCAAAGAGAAATATCATTAAATAAGAATGCCTAGTTATTATGAACATTATGAACAATACGAACTGCGGTATTCTCAGATTTGATAAAGGTGGTGCCATAGTAGTGATGAATCAAGTAGATTACTACAAAAAAAATGATTGATCACATGTTCTAGTGTGGTAGCTACAAAACGATTTCTGGAAACCCTATCAAAAATATTATGAAAGAAGTAAAGAGAGCTATAAAAAAACTCTATCATATATGAAATATTAAAAAAGTGACCCCAAAAAATCTATGGGCTACCTAAACTTCACAAAAACGGGGTTTCTCTTAGACCTATAGTAAACACAATTGACTTTACAACTTATGAACTCTCCAATTATGTAGAAAATATCCTTATCCCCTTATTAGGTCACACAGATTCCTTCATTAAGGACTCTAATGATTTCGTCAAAATTATCAAGAATGAGAAAGTAAAACCTGAAGACATCCTTTTTAGCTTCGACGTTGTCTCCTTTTTCACCAAAATCCCACTAGATGAATCTATCAAGGTTGTTAAAGAAATGACTATTACGAGGAAAATCTCTCTATGGCTAGGGGTAAACCACAATAGACAGAGATGACTGCAAAAATAAACTATTTTCTCAAGTATGTTATATAAACAAATATGCTAGTAAGGCAAGATAAAAGGCCTACCTCATCGAGAGGAACAATGAAGTCCACCATTGAGCACTTGACCCAAAGAAATATGCCTGCAACTCATCCTTAACAACCAAGCAAAACAAGCATATGGTGATAATACATGATGTTAGAAATTTCGATAACATAATCCATTAGTATACATAATAAATGCCTGCATGGAATACTAATTAAAATATTTGCAAGATATCATTTGGACGAGAAAAGAGTATTTCTATTAATATATGATCAACAGAAGTGAAAACATTATAGACTTCCATGTCGACACGGTTCAAAAGAGAGAAACTAAGTTCCTTCCAATCATGACTCCACCACTTCAATCCTCCACGAAAGGAAAGCTCATAAAAGAGAGACAATGAAGTTCTGAATCAATAAGGGAAGAGATTGGGGGATGAAGACTGTGTTCAACCTTAAAGGACAAAGGGATGCAGACTGAATATAAAGTAAATAATTTCTCTAGAGTAACTTTGCTCTCAAAGTTGAATTCTTTCTCCTCCTTTACATAGCTCGAAATTGGCCCATTTATAGCCTTTAAATGTAAATCAAGGGTCGAGTGAGAATGTTTCTAGTAAATGGAAGGCCAAGGATCATAGATCTCCTATCGTGACATGGAAACTAGACACCATTTTTAAATTTTGGCCACAAATCCTGATGTACGCGGGCTGTAGTGGTGCAGTCTATGTATACACATGATGTATAGTAGGTAAGGTGCGTACATGTCGAAAAAAATGTATTTTTTAGCTTTGGAATTTTTAAAAATGGGTGAAAAGTCTGCATAGGGAAATCGAAAAAGGCCCTCTATGAATGATTTCATAGGGTGAGGTAAATATTACTATAACATATGCCCCTTAATATGTCAGGTTAGAGGATTATCTACGATGGACAAAATACATTTTAAAAACCTAGAAGTGGAGTTATGGGGAATCAACTCAAAGAAATAGTTTCTCATTATATTCTGGATTGACTTTGCATACATGCTTGCCAATTTGAATTACACTGCAAATCCATGTGAAAATATACCAAAAACTATCTGTGGCCATGAATAGTAAAATATAAATATAGTTACATGCCAAAGGTTGTCATAGTCATGAACAAGGCCTGATAGAAACAATCTCAAAATCAATCTGAAGATATCTGTATACGATGGACTACAATATGACCTCCCATGATCATTGAACTCATATAGCTATTGGTCCAATGAAAAGGAAGCAACATCTTAGGAAATCTACGACCACATACTGATGTCTTCAAGTCTTCTACAAAATCTACCAAAGGTGCAAGTCTACATCATGTGAATCAACGAGTTGAGGTCGAACACAGGAGACATCGTTTGATTATCGGTCATTGAGGTATACCTTTAACAAATGAAAGATAGCCTATTGATAATGAAATTAGGTATGAAGGAACTAAGTACATTCTTACAAGTCTGAATAAATGAGTTGGGGTCGAACACTTGAAGAATCCATCCATCATGAGAAATTGATGTATTCCCAACTGTCGATGGCGAGAGAACCTCCCACTAATGACTGCAATCCTCAAGGTACTCATCAGACTGTAGTTCTCATTTCTAGAATATATGAGTTGAATTTGATGGAAGGAGACTCATTGAAAGGAGAGAATTAATGTCTCTCTCATGATTTAGCACGAGGTATAAAGCATGAGCTTCATGATTTGGAGGAAATCACACAAAGAACATGTTCAAAAACCAACGACCTTGTGCATCATTCGCATGTGCCAAGTGCAAGAAGTACAAGAAAAAGACCCTCTCATAGTAGCTAATGAGGAAAACTGCTGACAAAGGAGAGGAAACAACCAATAAAGATAACGACATCCAAGACATTGCATGAACCCAATGTGTGAATATATTTCTTGTCGTCGAACACAAGGGAAACCACCGAGTCAATGACCAATGATGAAATATCAATTTTTGGGTTAAAGGTTACCTACTATAACATCCCCAAAAATAAATTATTTTAAAGTCTCAAAATACTTAGGAGTTTATATCAGTTTTTGGTAAATTCAAAATTTGGAAAATTATTTACATTTATGGAAATTCTGAATTTCAAATTTAATTAATATAAATTATGATTATGATTGTTGGGAATATATCTGATTTGACCCAACCAACTTTTTGACTATGACACTTGTAAAAGAATATATTTTTATATTTATTGTGGATGGAAAAATGGAATAGCCAGGTTGAAATCAGCTGCAGATGACGCCATGAGTGGGGAACATGTTGGAACTATCTCAGGGTTGAATGTTACAAGTGGAAAATCAGGAATTTGGCCATTGGCAGCCCCTGAAAATCAGGGATTTGGAAAGAAACAAAAATTCGCAAGGGGAAAATACCTAAGCACAAATGATTTTGGATAAATATAGAATTTGGGAGGAGGTGGGACACTTCCTCTAGGAAAATAATTATCTCTTGTTGTTATGAACACTATTTTCTAAGTGTGAGGCAAGGAGAACTTGTTGGAGATAAAGGACTATTGTTAAGGAGGAGTTCTGAATTTCACCCTCATGGGTTCATGGTCAGGCTAGCGGGTGAACGAAGAAAGTAGATTTTTTGTTCCATTCTATGGTTGGGAGGAATTTGGTTGTTCCTTTTTTTATCCCAGATTTTGTTCAGATAAGTACTCCTACCTATTGTTTGCTGAATTGTTTTATTGTGTGATGGCTAAGTGAAATGAAATGATTTGTAGGATGAACCTTGGAAGTTGATTCTGTTATGAAATAAAGTAATAACATTACTGGATGTTAACTTCTTAGGTAAAGTTTGAGTTTCTTAATAAAATAAGTACTGAAGTTGCTATGTATTATCTGTTATAATTTTGTTATGATTACAGTTAACAAACTCAAAGGTGAAACCCTGGTGTATTAGTTGTGGTATCTATTTAGTAGATACCTGTAAGTCTGATGTAGGAGCATCGCCAACATCAAGCGAGCCTAGGGCAAGTGCCAACACATTTTAGGCACATGATAAATTGTTTAAAAACTTTTGAAGATGGATGCACCAATCTTAAATGAGATAATTAATAAGGAGCACACTTGTAATATTATAAAGGACCTTGAGTGATCCGCTCTCATCCATAGTAGGTAGAAGGCATTTATGATAGTTAATGAAAGTAGATAGAAATTAATGTGTAGATTTGATAGTCTTAGAATGAGAGAGGGAAACGGGATATAGACACCCTCATTGTGTAATTGTAACATAGAAGGAGGATGCCAATTGAGAGCATAATAGTGAAGAACATTACCAAGAGAGGAGCATACAGAGCTGGAATAGAAAAACCATGTTTGAGAAACACCCATGTACAGAGATTTGAGTTAATAGAAGAAGTCTTAATTCAGATTCTTGACATTATATTTGTTTCTTGTATGTGTATGCTGAGTGGTATGTTCAGGGTTTTACTCTTTCTCTCATACAATTTCTTTTATGCCATGTATGAATGATTTCTTGTTAAATGTTTGAAGTTTGAGAGAGGAAGAGTTAGCAAATGAGTTTCAATTGTTTCTCTGTCTGAGTAAGAGTTCCTGCAAGGAGTGCAGTTGAATTGTCCGCAAGGAGTGCGTTGACAAAAAGGGTTCAAAGGTTTGGTCTCTGAAAAATCAGATAGGTTAGCTTTTGTTGTCATTTCCTCTGAAGGGAAGATTTGATACAGGAGTCCTGCAAGGTGTGCACAGACCAAGAATGAATCCAGGGTTTGAAACTTGAGAAACTATTGAATGACTGTTGCTGCAAGGAGTGCGCAGAGTTGAAGGTTTTCAACACTGAAGTGTTTGAAGGTTTTCCAGAAGGATTGTGTGCAAGAGTTTCTTGAAAGACTTGAAGTCATGGAAAACCTCAGGAGGATTCGAACCTGCGAAGTCATTGAAGGGAAGAGACAAATGGTCAAAATTATTCATGGAGAATTTGCAAAATCCCACGAGTTGTCTGATCTGATAGAGAAGCAAGGAGGTTATGACTGTTTTCCAGGTTCAAGCTTAGGAGATCATGAGACATCGGATCCTCACTTAGATACCCGTCAGTCGTGGGATCTGACAGGAGTTGCACGAGGTTTAAGCTCTCGCAAGAGGAGTTAAGGTGCCAAAAGACTTTAGGATATTGGGGCTCCTGAATTCAGAGTATCAGAAGTCTCGATGACAGGAGATCAGGTCACTCCATAGTGAAAATAATGATTTTGATATGGACCATCCATCTGTTGAGACACATGGCGAAGATCCAGAACCCATCGGTATTTCAGCTACCAGGGTTTTGAGTTGAGAGAAGAACTATGGCATCGGGGAATCGCAAGTCACGGAATCCTGAGACTGAACTAGGATCGCCCGTTAGTTGAGACATGTGGAGATGATCAAGAGCCTGTTAGCATTTTGCATGTCGGGATTTTGAGGTGAAAGAGAACAGGAGTACATCGGCATTTTATTTCGCGAAATCGCGAAATGATTGAGGACCATCCATCATAGGAATACGCGTGGCGGAAGTTCAAGAATTCAGAAAAAAAATCCCAATACGAGAGTCCATCAAAATTTTTGGATTCGGTGTTTCGTGAATCCTAAAGACAATAAGCATGCACATTTCAGAATTGTGAAGTCCGAAACCTCGACAAGGTGGAAATCTCCATTGCGGGGCCAACTGACATCATTTCATCATATAGGAGGTCGAGAATCAGAACTTTTGGAGTTCCGAGGGAAAGAACCCATAAGCATTTGATTTCCCGAGATTGGGAAGCAATCAGGACCATCAATCTTGAAGGGACACGTGACAACAATCTAGGAGCTCGGGGAAAATCCCGGAATGCAAGGTCATTTCGACACTTCGAGAATCGACAATTCGGGAGTCGAGAGACCAAGAGGTCGGGCGCTTGAGTCGCGAAAAACCCGAAAGGGATTACGGTCATAAAAGGGAGGTCATGTGGACCAACGGCATATCCCAGGGGGCTAACTGAATTTAAAATTCGTTTTGGCACATCGGCATATCAGATATCAGATGATCAAGAAGACTGAGTTTCTCGACAATGGGAATCATGAAACCCCGAAACCCAATTTTTTTGTCGGGAAGAGATCAAGTACGCGCAGAAGTTGTGAGAGTGGAAAGGAAGGACCTGTGAATTGGGTTTTAACAAAGATTCTAGTTAGGAATCGAAAGAGCCACTTTGGCTTGAAGGTGAATTTAGAACGATCCATTAAGACCGCGAGGTCAGCGCAGAGACTGTGGCTGAGGGAGGGGCATAGTCAGCGTCAGGTTTGGTATTAGAGCATAGAAAGGTTTCTTTGCTTTCTATAGTAAGGAAAAGGAAGATTCACCATGCTTCCAAGAAGAAGGGATAGGAAAACACGTGATCCACTAGAGGAAAGGGAAATACCAAGAAGAAGAGGTAGGCAGATGCCTGAACCAGCCATGGTAAGAGAAATGCGTGATTTACACGCCAGACTTGAAGACATGGAGACAACACAGAGATGCACAGTTGATGCTGAGGATCTTAGTGATTCTGAAAGTGAAAATGAAGTTGAACATGAAGAAGAAGAAATTTCAGCGGAGGATGCCACAAATGAACACTTGATTAGAGCTATCACAAGGATGGGTGCCAGGGCAAAAATGGACATCCCAGTTTACGAGGGAAACCTGGATGCCCAAGAGATTCTAGATTGGATTAGAGCTCTGGAAACTTATTTTGACTATGAAGATGTCGAGGAAGACAAGAAGGTTAGACATGCTATCACAAGATTGAAAGGACATGCAACATTGTGGTGGGATGAACTACAAGCTTAAAGACACTGCAAAGGAAAGCAGAAAATCAAGAGTTGGGATAGGATGATCGCAAAGATGAAGGCCAAATTCATTTCCAGGGATTACAATATTACTCTGTTTCGAAGAATGAAAAATTTGAGACAGAAGTTGATGACAGTGAAGGAATATACTGAAGAATTCTACAGGCTGAACATCATGGCAGGTCATCGGGAAAGCGATGATGAAAAGGTTGCCAAGTATATGAACGGCCTGAGACACAACATTCATGATGAGATAAGCATGATGACTATCCGAAATGTGGAATATGCTTATCATATGGCTCTAAAATATGAAGAGAAGTTGAGCCGAAAACAAGGTCACAGAGGCTGAGGTAGAAGTCAAGTCAGAGGCAAATCATTTTCCCAGGATAAAACTCAGAAACCCAAGGAGGAATGGAAGAAACCTTAGACTCAAACTGAGAGAGGTGGAACCTCACAACAAGGGAAATATGATGAATAGAGAGGGAAACATACCGAACAAAGAGGAGAGTATGCTGATAATAACATGTTTCCTTGTACTAGAGGTAGAGGAAGAGGAAGAGGAAGAGGTGGAGTAATAAAGTGCTTCACATGTGGAAAGAATGGACACAAGTCTTATGAATGTCCATATAAGAAGAAAGAAAGTGGTGAGGCTCACATTTTCGAAGCACAGAGGCAAAATGTTGAGGCAGAAGATGTTGAAGGCGGAAGATCGTTGATGATGCAAAAAGTTCTCTTAACACCAAAGAAGGAGGTGGAGAGTTCGGTCCAAAGAAATAGTCTTTTTCAAACTAATTTCAAAACCAAGGATAGGGTATGCAAGGTCATTGTGGATAGTGGTAGCACAGATAATATTGTTTCTATAGAGATGGTAGAAAAGCTGGAGCTGGAGACAATTGAACATCCAAGTCCATATAGAGTTTCATGGCTACAAAAAGGACATCAGGTAAATGTCACTAAACAATGTTTAGTTGAATTTAAGATAGGAGGATATAATGATAAGATACTCTGTGATTTTATTCCCATGGATGTTTGTCATCTATTGCTGGGTAGACCATGGAAATATGACAGAAATGTGGTTCATGATGGGAGGATGAACACCTACACCCTAGAGAATAATTGGAGAACTCACATGTTGCTTCCAATCAAAGATAAGTAGGTGAAACCTGAAGTAAGCAACATTGTACTTCTCATGAGAAGGAAGGAACTTCTTATAGAGGTTAAGAAGAAGGAAGAACCGCAATTCATTGTGGTCAGGAAGCCAACGATTGTTTTAACCAACACAAGGGTAGATGATTTACGATAAGAGGTTCAGGAACTGCTGGAAGAGTTCGCTAACATAGTAGTGGAAAAACTACCTTGTTCGTTGCCACCAATCAGAAGTGTGAGTCATCATATTGATATCATACCTGGAGCTAGTTTTCCAAACAAGGCAATGTACAGATTAACATCGCTAGAGAATGAAGAGGTCAAGAGACAAGTCCAAGATTTGTTGGACAAGGGGTTGGTTAGAGAAAGCTTGATTCCATGTGTTTTTCCGATGGTACTCAGTCCAAAGAAAGACGAAGGCTGGAGGATGTGTATTGATTCAAGGGAAATCCACAAGATAACCATCAAGTACATATTTCCATTGCCAAGGATGGATGATTTGATGGATTTCTTAAGTGGAGCAATTTTTTTTTCAAAGATTGATTTGAAAAGTGGATATCACCAGATTCGTATGAGAGAAGGTGATGAATGGAAGACAACATTCAAGACTAACAAAGGGTTGTATGAATGGCTTCTTATGTCGTTTGGCTTAAAAAATGCACCGAGCACTGTTATGAGGCTGATGAATGAAGTTTTGAAGGATTGCATTTGAAAATTTGTTATCATATATCTTGATGATATATTGATTTTCAGCAGAACAGAAGCTGAACATTTGAAACGTTTGGCTACATTGATGAAGAGGTTACAACAGGAGAAGTTGTTGATAAATATGAAGAAATCCTCATTCATGAAGACATAACTCATTTATTTGGGGTTTTTATATCCACAGATAAATTGAGGATGGATCCAGATAAGGTGGAGGTGATCAAGAATTGGCCATCACTGAAGATCATATTTGAGGTGAGAAGTTTTCACGGATTGGCTAGTTTCTACCGAAATTTCATCAGGAATTTCAATGGAATTAGTGCATTGATGATGGACATAGTGAAGAAGAGACAAAAATATTTTCACTGGACAGAAGAGGCTGAGAAGAGTTTTAATCTGTTGAAGAGGAAAATCATGGAACAACCAATCCTTGTGTTGCCTGATTTCCAAAAGACATTTCAAGTGAAATTCGATGCAAGTGGATTTGCACTAGGGGCAGTCTTGAGTCAAGAAGACAAACCAATAGCATACTTCAGTGAGAATCTCAACGAAGCGAAGGTGAAATACTCCATGTATGACAAGGATTTTTATGCTATTATTCAGGCATTAAAGAAATGGAGACATTACTTGATCCCAAAGGAGTTTGTCTTATACAGTGACAACCATGCACTGCAGTTTGTGACTCAATAGGAAAATTTGAATCAAAGACATGTAAAATGGGTTGAATACATGCAGAACTTTACTTTTGTAAGTACGCATATTTCTGGAACTGCTAACATGTTTGTTGATGCTTTGGGCAGGAAATGTTTTCTTTTGCAGGAGTTCAGAGTCAAAACACTAGGTTTTCATGATTTCAGGAACATGTACAGAGATGATCCAGATTTTAAGGAGGTGTATGAAGTAGCTGAGAATCAAATTCTCAGGGACAGAAGTCAATGGACAAAATACATGATCTAGGAAGGATTACTATTTAAAGGTAATCAACTTTGTATTTCAAAATGCTCCATGAGGGAGAATTTGCTGAAAGAGAAACATAGTGGAGGATTGGCTGGAAATTTTGGTCATGACAAGACGTTTGAAAAATTGAATGAGTCATATTTTTGGCCGAGAATGTGAGAAGATGTCAAGATATTCGTGCACAGATGCATAATTTGCTAGCATTCGATGGGAAAGAGACAGAATGCAGCATTTTATCAACTATTGACCATACCTGAAAGGTCGTGGGATGCAATCAACATGGACTTCATATTGGGGTTGCCAAGAACACAAAGAGGGTTTGACTCAATCTTTGTGGTAGTGGATAGATTTTCCAAAATGGCACACTTCATACCATGTCAGAAAACCAGTGACGCAACTCACATTATGAATCTTTTTTTCAAATATTTGTACCCATACAAAACTTAGGAAGCAGGAACAAGTTATGAACAACCAAAGATCCAGTGGAAAAAACATATGCCTGTTGTAGAGAAGCCACAAATGGAAAGCATACTAGACAAAAGAATTAGCAAGAAGACAAAAAGAAAAAAATACTTTGAATACTTCGTCAAGTGGAAAGGATATCCAGTTGCATATGCCATCTAGGAGAATGAAGCAGAGATTTAGAAGCATGGACAAACCATGAGAGAGGTCATGAACAGGAGCTCGTGAAAATTTTCAAGTGAGGGAGTATGATGCAGGAGCATCACCAACATCAAGCGAGCATGGGGCAAGCGCCAACACATTTTAGACACATGATAAATTGTTTAAATTTTTTTGAAGATGGATGCACCAATCTTAAATGAGATAATTAAGAAGGAGTGCACTTGTAATATTGTAAAGGACCTTGAGTGATCAACTCTCATCCATAGTAGGTAGAAGGAATTTATGATAGTTAATGCAAGTAGATAGAAATTAATGCGTAGATTAGACAATCATAGAATGAGAGAGGGAAACGAGATATAAACACCCTCATTGTGTAATTGTAACATAGAAGGAGGATGCCAATTGAGAGCATAATAGTGAAGAACATTACCAAGAGAAGAGCATACAGAGCTGGAATAGAAAAGCTGTGTTTGAGAAACACCCATGTACAGAGATTTGAGTTAATAGAAGAAGTCTTAATTCAGATTCATGGCGTTCTATTTGTTTCTTGTATGTGTATGCTGAGTGGTATGTTCATGGTTTTACTCTTTCTTTCATAAAATTTATTTTATGCCATGTATGAATGATTTGTTGTTAAATGTTTGAATTCTGAGAGAGAAAAAGTTAGGAAATGAGTTTCCATTGTTTCTCTATCTGATTAAGAGTTCCCGCAAGGAGTGCAGTTGAATTTTCTGCAAGGAGTGCATTGACAAAAAGGGTTCAGAGGTTTGGTCTCTGAAAACTCAGATAGGTTAGCTTTTGTTCTCATTTCCTTTGAAGGGAATATTTGACATAGGAGTTGTGTAAGGTGTGCACAGACCAAGCCTGAATCCAAGGTTTGAAACCTGAGAAACTATTGAAAGACTGTTGTTGCAAGGAGCGCACAGAGTCGAAGGTGTTCAACACTGAAGTGTTTGAAGGTTTTCCGCAAGGAGTGCATGCAGGAGTTTCTTGAAAGACTTAAAGTCATGGAAAACCTCAGGAGGATTCGAACCTACGAAGTCATCGAAGGGAAGAGGCAAATGGTCAAAATTCTTCGTAGAGAATTTGAGAAATCCTGCCAGCCATCCGATCTCACAGAGAAGCAAGTAGGTTACGAATATTTTCAAGGTTCAATGTTAGGAGATCCTGAGATGTTGGATCCTCACTTAGATACCTGTATGTCGTGGGATCTAACAGGAGTTTCACAAGGGTTAAACTCTTTCAAGCGGAGTGAAGGTCCCGAAAGATGTTGGGATATCAGGGTTCTTGAATTCGGAGTATCATAAGTCTTGATGACAGGAGATCGGGTCACTCCATAGTGAAAATCCCAATTTTGATATGGACCGTCCATCTATTAAGACACATGGAGGAGATCCTGAACCTATCAGTATTTCGACTACTAGGTTTTTGAGTTGACAGAGGAACTGCAGCATCGGGGAATCACAAGTCATGAAATCCTGAGACTGAATTAGGATCGTTCGTTAGTTGAGACACGTGGCGATGACCAAGATCCCATCGACATTTTGCATGTCGGGATTTTGAGTTTCAAGAGAACAGGAGGACATTGGCATTCGATTTCATGAAATCATGAAATGATCGAGGACCGTCCATCATAGGAAGACACGTGGTGGAAGTTCGATAATTCAAAAAGAAAATCGCAATAGGAAAGTCCATCGAAATTTCAGGATTCGGCGTTTCGCGAATCCAGAATATAGGAAGCACGCACATTTCAGAATTGCGAAGTTTGAAACCCTGACAAGGTGGAAAGTTCCATTGTGGGGCCAGCTGACGTCATTTTGTCATATTGGAGGTCGGGAATATGAACTTCGAGAGTTCTAAGGGAAAGAACCCATAAGTATTTGATTTCCCGAGATTATGAAGAAATGAGGACCGTCCATATTGAGGGAACATGTGGAAACAATCTAGAATTTTGGGGAAAATCCTAGAAGGGAAGGTCATTTCTGCACTTTGGGAATTGACAATTCGGGAGTTGAGAGACCAAAAGGTCGGGCGCTTGAGTCGTAAAAACCCAAAATGGATTGCGGTCATATAAGGGAGGTCATGTGGACCAAAGGCATAGCCTAGGGGATAACTGAAGTTAAAATCCGTTTCGGTACATCGGCATATCAAAGATCGGGAGATCAAGAAGCCTGAGGTTCTCGACAATGGGAATCACGAAACCCCGAAACCCGAAATTTCTGTCGTGAAGAGATCAAGTATGTGCAAAAACCATGACAGGGGAAAGGAAGGACCTGTGAATTGGTTTTTAACAAAGATTCTAGTGAGGAATCGAAAGCGCCACTTTGGATCAAAGGTAAATTTAGAATGATCCATTAAGACCGGGAGGTCAGCGTAGAGACTGTGGCCGAGGCAAGGGCATAGTCGGCGTCAAAGTCAAATAAAAGTATTTTTTCAGTGCTATTTAAATTTCCTGTAATACATGTGAAGTATTTAAACATGGATATTCACATTTCTTTTCCAAGTTCTATTCAACTGTACAAATGTTAAAGGAGATTTTGGAAGTAAGGTTCATACATACATACACACACACACACACACACACACATATATATATAAACATATGGTTGTAAGGTAAATACGCAGGACTATTATGGTAGTTAAGTATACAAAATAGAATAAATGCCAAATGATAACTTAGAAGAATTATCCATATATGCATAGATAGATATATAAATATATCTATATTTGTTGTAACAAATGTTGCATAACTATTTTTCACATCTAACTAATCATACAATAAGGTTATTAGTGCTTGGGCATGTGAGAAATGGAGTAAATATATTATTATTATGTCTATGCTACCTATATAGAGTTGTACAATCCAATTATTCCACCCCACAGGGTCCTCCTTTGATATACAATAACTCGAGAGAAAAGACTCTTTAAATTAAAATACATAATTATCCCAATAAATTAGATAAGTAACCCAAAATTGCAATGCTAGGATGCATAACTATGAAACAACAAAAATCTCATAAAAAGGTGTTTTCATTTCCTGTTCATTTTATAACAACTATAGAGATAAAGAATCAACTATCTATATGAGCTTGAATAATTTTTTTCCATGACGATAGAATTATAGAATAGCATCGTATCATTTCCTTAGAAACCTACGAAACCCCCTTAACAGGGGTAAAATGAAATGTGAATAACTTTTCTTGTGCATGGCACAGTACTGAATCTGGAACTTTGAAGGCTCAAAGTCCCTGCAATGAAACATAAATTCATCATTAGTAATTATCCAACAGAAGTTAAACGAGTGTAACATTTACTAGAGCAAATTAAGAAAGGAAAATTTATAGAAGTTCACTTAACTTGTGATTTGTGAAAATTGATTTAATTTTTCCATTCGCATTTTGGTTGAGAAGACGTCCCCAGGCGGAAGGGGAAAGTTGTCCAAGAAATTCTTGATGGGTACCCTCGTAGCAATAGGGTTCCCATCATTTGTTTGGTTACCAAATTGTCTAAATCAAACCTTTTAGGAAATAAATAAATAAACAACAATAACACCACAAGAATTGCAAATCCGAACTGCAAGGGTTCACATGGTATGTGTATGCTAAATGCATGAATCGAGTCTGTGTATCGATTTAAATATTTCATGCTGAAGAGAATGCATTTGTCAAAACTTTAAACACATATTTAAATGCTATATGCCAAATTCATTTATCAAAGTCTAAACATTGATTGACTATCTATGTTGAAGAAAATGCATTACTCAAAGTTTTAAATATAGAGTTAATATTATATGTTGAATACCACACATCGAATGGTATTTCCCACACATAGACAACGATATTAACAGAATGAAATACGTTAGCCCCAAATTTAATTGCAGACTTAAATAATTGCATATTGGAGGGTGCTTCTTAATTAATTATTCAAAGAAAAGAGCCCCACTTTATATATATAGATATATATCGAATGGAAAATAAGGTAATCTTTTAAAAATAAATTACAGTCGTAGGAGTAAACTAATGGTTTGAAGGAATCTACAGAGTGGTGGACTCCCAAGAAAACTCCATATAACAATACCCAACAGAGACAAAGAAATGTTATAACATCTTATTGAAAAGAAATTACTTGTACCCGAACAAAGTGGAACATTCAACACACAGAGTGGGTTTTCGAGGTGCAGACTGAGGAAAAACTTATACACACACGCTTTCCATATAGCCATCGAGCTTATGGAAGAGTAAAAATCTATAAGTCTTTCCCATACCCTGCTAAGCTGACATTATGGACTAGAACTCCCGCACATATTCACAGAGACTCAACACCAGGTCACAATGCATAAATATAGGGGAAACCCATAGAAGAGAATAGAGGGATTACGATAAACCATATGAGAAAAATATATACGTTAACCCTGGTAAAATTCGCGTGCAATATTGTTGAAGTCAGAATAAAGAATGTAAAACACCAAGGTTTCAGGAAGGTTTTAGAACAAAACAATAGAGAAGTATCCTTACCTGGTTCGAGGTGGCGACCAGTTAGAAACTCAATTATCTATTCTTCTTTCACCCAGGATGAACCTTCTCCATATCATATACACCAGATCGACTCTCCACATACATATTTGGAAAAGTTTCGAAGAGTGAAAATGCCGAAAGGAGGGAACAAAACCTAATTAGACTTTTCCAAAAGCAAAGTGAGAAATAATTAATGAACCTGTGTCTTTCCATGTGACTATTGGGAGGTGGAATACTCTGCTTTGGACATGAAGGTCAGATGACAGGCCTCTAAAGGGACCCTGGAAAAATCACCATTAAGTGAATGTACATGTAATGCACCTTAATTTCGTCATAATTTTTTTTTTCTTCTAAGGGATGTTATTCTTAATTTCCTTACAACAAACTTTTGAAAAAAAGGAAATAACCCTTTTACTTCCATTGTTAAGCTCTAGTATTTTGTTCATGTTATGAATGTCAATGATTAAATTACTACCCAGTCCCACTATCTAACACTTTCCTTTTAATTCTTGAATCATACTAACATGTATATAAGGGTATATGTATATACTTGGTATTAACTTGAAATTGAAAACATAGCATAAGACATAGGGTCCTAACCCCTTTCCTTTCAACACCTTCCATATCTGCACGCAAGACTAAAACTTCAAGACCATATGAATAAGACATTATTCCTAACGTATTGGATGTCGAGTTATTTACCTTATCAATATGTTGGTTTTAACCTAAGTTGTTTGACTCTCCCTTATATGACCAAAGTCCTCAACATGCTTACTCTATAAAACAATTGGTTGGTTAAATGTCTTTCGTTCATAATATAGCCTAATGATTTTTCTAGTTAGAAATATCCCCATGCTAACAACTTTGTTAGCTCTACCAGACTTAGGTGAAGTATAATTAACTAGTGCTAACTTGTCTAGTGGTGGATGGATATTTCCAAAACTTATTTTCGAGCCTTACTTTGCAATTCCATTAAATGTGATAGGAGGTGTATGACAGTCGAGAGTTAAACCTTTGACTGACCATTAGGGCCAACCCTGTACCTTCATCCAACCCAAACGCACCAAGTAACCTCTATCAAATGATCACACTCCCCTTGTACCTTCATCATTCAAGATGCATGTGGTTCATGCTTTAGAGTTACAGTAGTTGCTCACTCATCATTTTTGTGAAGCGATTTCGAAGTTGGGGTCTATGTTTCTCTTTGTTTTCTTTGTGTGGGGAGTATGGTGGCTTGGAGCACCTTCTAGAACTGTTCTTACCATCAGTAAGTGACCCTTCTATTCATTATACATTCTACTCAGTCACTATGCAAGGTTCTTGACCTTCTTTTCTTTGTATTCTTTCCAATGAGTTCACGCAGGTATCATTTTTCAGGTCTTTTATTCTTAGGGTTAGTCATCTCCTTCGTCCTGTATTTTCCTTATGCGCTAATACACAATGTGAGTGTCTTCGAGAATTCACCAGAGTATGGCCCAGAAGTCCATCTAAGTTATGGATTCACACTGTGTCTACATACTATACTTAATCACGATAAGGTAAATTCATGGGGCCAATTTCAAATAACGTTGCTATCCCTGTTGGACACCTGTAGTGAGTTTTCTACTCGAGCCCTCTGTTTCCTATCTTCCTGAGGAATTTATTTAATGACTGTCAATTTCTTATTAGAATGTTGTCCAAAAGTTAAATTTGGTATAACCATAGACAAATATACTATGTATCCTACATTTTAATTTTAAAGGAAAAACTGGGTCGTCCCTTTTCATGCTAATACGAGTCTGGTGAATCGACATGTTGTTGACCCTATGTTTCCTTTTTTTAAATGAACTATTCTTTGAGGGTAATAGAAATATTTTGGTGATTTTAGTTGACCTGAGGCTTCCAATTTCTATAATTGTATTTAGAATAAAAATTTGGTTCATGTTTGTTATGCGACTCACGTACTTCATTGTAATCGTCATTCGTGTATTCTTTCCTGTAATGTTTTGCTTGATTTATTTACTAGTTCTTATCACTAATGATGGGACCATTGTGATTTGTGAGGTTACCCATCAGGGAGTCTTCGGCTCCTCCTCCCCTTTCGGTATGGAAAGTTACTCAAATCGTCGCAACGATGAAGGATATCATATCCCTCCATTTAAAGTTAAGTATGACTTCGACATTTCCTTTCCTATTATTACTCATTTTATTTCATTCACCTTATCTTTGTTGAACAATTATTAATGGTATTTCCTGCAACTTTGTGTGGGGGTTTCGGCCATGAAAAAATCATAGATATTAGCCTATACCATCCGCTTAAGAGGTATTTGGGTTCCATCTTTCCCCTTCAAATAAGGTCCTAGGTGACTAATAGTAGAAAGATTCAACTAAACAATTATCTCTGTGGTAGAGATTTGTTTGTTTTAATTATATTTTTTACCTCTCTTACTTGGATTCATGGTTGAATAAGAGGGTCGACTTTAAAATTGTATAATTGGTCAAGTGATTAAGTCAAACATTATTGGAAAGGAAAATACGGTTAGATTTTCTTGGCATACTGAAATTGTTCTTCGACATTCTAGAATAAATGACATTGTGAATAATACATGATGTTCTCATTCTTTTGGCTTTACTTTCAACCTTTATCACCATAGATCCTAGGAAAAATAAAAAGTGTTGGAAGTATAAATTCTCGTGCTTATTGTTGTAACGTTTTATCCTAGACTTGTAATAGTTAGACATGCTATTTTTTTTCACTCCGAACTGTACTGAAAGTTTTCTGGAACTAATTACCTCACCTCTGAGCATGAAAATGTCTGAAACTATTTATTTCCCTGCCATAGTCGGTGTTGACATGATCTAAGCATTAGATATTAAAATAGATCTGAGCCTATCAGTGTAAAATAGATTAAAGATACGACTCTATAATTATATCCGGAACATTTTCTTTATATACATATATATATAGCCATTCTTTCGATAGTTTGATTGTACAGTGGGTTTTATATAACTGCTTGAAAGTTTTCATATTAATTACTTATTATATGCGCAGAACTTTATAATTGTAGAATGTCATTTCTATGCCATCTACTGTATCGATTCCCGAATAAAAATGAATATATATACTCATAATTGTATTCATATAGTTACATACGTGAATCCCTATCATAGTAGGGTTTAGTCTCGATTTGGGTTTTTAGTCTATATAAGTTGAAAACAAAACTTGAATACTTTATCAGCATATGATCTTACGACAGGTAGAAACTTCCAAAATTCATATTTTTATCTGTTGGATTAATTTATTACTTTATACAAAATAACTTTGTCCTTGCCATGACTAATACACAGTGGCTTTGCAAAGCTATTTACTATTTACATTCTATTCCTACCATAGATAAAATACTCGATCATTTTATCAATCCATTCATTATCATAATAGCTCTGTTCCTATAACAGATAACATGCTATGATCTTGTAGATACAATATTTAGTCAAACAGAATTATTTCCAGAACAAGTACCCTACAACAACTCTATAATTCCATCTAGACACATATGAACAATAGGGTATTCATCTACAAATAGAAGGCATGTATAATCATTCAGACAATACAAATACAATAAGATGAAAGTATAGGAACATATATGGATAAATACTGGAACAACAAAGGGAACAATGAGGTTCCTTCCAACCTTAGAACATGGCAGACAAATCACTTGTCTCGTTCACCCCCTAGCCCGACCATGAATCCATGAGGGCTAACTTGGAACTCCCCTCAACATATGATTTTCAGTTTCAATAGTCCTCTCCTTGCCTCACACTAATCCAGTAGTGTTCATAACAACAAGAGATAGATTTAATTCCCCCCCTAGCATACTAGGCAATGTCCTACCTCCTCACATATGCCATATATCCAAAGTTGTTTTTGCCTCAGTCTTTTCCCATCCCTTGGGAATTTTCATAGCTTTCCAAATCCCTAATTTTAGGGGATTCCCATGGCCAAATACTTGATTTTCCACTTGTAACAATCATCCCTGGGGTAGTTCCAACCTGTTCCCCACTCATGGAGTCGTGGTCAACTAATTTCAACATGGATTTTCCATTTTTCCTCAAGCAATAATTATAAAATGTTTTTTTTTATACAAGTGTCATAGTCAATAACTTAGTTGGGTCAAACTAGGTCTCTTCCCAATAGTCATAATCATTACTTACAATTAATTAAATTTGAAATTAGGAATTGCCAAAAATGGCAAAAAATTACCAATTTCTAATTGACCAAAAACAAAATAATTTTCCTAAGAAATCTCAAACTTAAAAATAAATTATTTTTTGTGATGTCACGTCCTTTCCCCCTTCAATAAAACATTGTCCTCGGTGTTCGTTCCTTCCTTGGAACAAGGTTGGATGAGATTTAAACAAATCTCCATCCAACTCCCAAGTGATCTCCTCAGAGATAAAATGTTTCCATTGCACCTTTACCTAAGCGACGACTCTGTTCCGAAGTGTTATTTCTCTCCAGTCCAGAATGCATAGAGGTTTCACCTAGAACTCGCCTTCTGGTTCCACCTACACCAAGTTCCAATCAATCATATGAGTAGGGTCATGAACATAATTATTTAACAAGGAAACATTAAATACATTATGAATTTTTAGATTGGTTGGAAGTGCAAGTTGGTATGCTATAGGTCCAATTCAAGCTAGTATCTTGAAGGGCCCACAAAACCTGGGTGACAACTTGGCACAATTCCCTAGCTTTAGTGAACTTCTCTGGGCTTTGAATTTTAAGTAAACATGGTCTCCCATTTGAAATTCCAAGTGTCTTCTTTTCTAGTTCGCATAACTCTTTTGTCTGTCATGTGCCTCTTTTAAGTTTTGTTGTACCTTTCTTACCATACTCTCCATTTCTTGCAGCATCTCTAGTCCAACCATGAGTCTATCGACCAGGTTATCCCAACTAATTGGAGTTGTACACTTTATGTTGTACAATACCTCGAAGGGGCTCAATTTAGCCGAAGTTTGGTACCCATTGTCAATGGAAATTCTACCAAGTGCAGGTAGTGTTCCGACTTGCTTGGTTTTGTTCCTACATACATTTGGATCATATCTTATATGATTTGGTTTGTTTATTCAGTCTGTCCATCCATTTGTGGATGATAACTCATGCTGAAATTCAAATTAGTATTTATCCCTACAAACAATTATTTCCAAAAAGTAGATGTAAATTTTACGTCTCTATCAGAAATCACCATTTTAGGAATGCCATGGAGTCTAAAAATTTATTTCATCAAAATTTCAGCAATGTTAATAGCTTTAAAAGTAGACCTTACAAGAATAAAGTGTTCAGACTTACTAAGTTTATCGATTACCACCATAATGGAATCATTTGTTTCTGAGTTCTAGGAAAACTTGTAATAAAGTCTAGTGATATAGTCTCCCATTTCCATTCTGGTAGTGGTAAGGGATGTAATAGGCCGATTGGATGCTGGTGTTTAGCTTTTATCTACTAACGATCTTGACATTTAGCTAAGTATTCTTTTTTTTTTCCTTCATATTAGGCCAAAAAAATAATTTCTAAGTGTTGTTATCATTTTTTGGTATCCTGGATGACCAGAATATGGTTTCTTATCCACTTCATCCAAAAATTTTATCTTTAACTCTGTCGAATCTAGTATGTATATCCTATTTTTAAATCGTAGTAGACCATTTTTATCAATACTCAGATCCATTTTGTTTAAATTTTTTGCATTGTTTTGTAATTCTGCCACTGTCTTAGTGTAATTTTCCTCATTATTACCTACAATCTTTATCCTCTGTTCAAGATCACTTTCTACCCTGCTAATGTTGATTTCAAACAACCCATGAACTCTTTTTATCAAAACATAAACTACTTTATTTTCCTTACTCTTGATATGTCTTACCTCAAAGTCAAATTTGCTCAAGAAGGCTAGCCATATTGCTTGCCTTGCATTAAGGTCCACCTGACTAAAAAAATATTTCACACCACTATTCTCTATCAATAATAGAATTCTTCTGCCCATTATGTAGTGTCACCACATTTTTAAGGCATGTATTACCGATGTCGATTCTAAGTCATGAGTGACATAATTTCTCTCATATTCCTTTTGTTTCTGAGACTCATAACAAATAACGTGTCCTTCTTGAGTTAGTTCACCACCTAGTCTTTCTTTACTCGCATCTACACATACGGTAAAATATATATCTATATCTCCTACCTTTAGAATGGGTGCAGATGATAACAATTCCTTTAACTTATATCTTGACACTTCAGTGACCAATTAAACTTGGTAAATTTATTTTGTAATGATCTGATAGGGTAAGAAATTTTGGAAAACCCCTCTATAAATCTGTGGTAATATCTGGTGATTCCCGTGAATGACTGGATATATGCTACATCCTTTGGCACCATCCAATCTATGATGGCTATTATTTTCTCAGGATCAACTCCAATACCTTTTGCATATATTACATGTCCTAGGTACTGTATTTGCTTCTGATAAAAATCACACTTATCAAATTTAGCATACAGTTTGTGCTTCCTTAAGGTTTGCAGAACTATTCTTAAGTGTTCTTCATGTTCTTCTTCTTTTTTAGAATATACCAAAATATTGTTAATAAATACCAACACAAATTTTTCCAACTACTGACTAAAAAATTTATTCATTAAACACATGAACATGGATGGTGCGTTAGTGAATCTGAAAGGTATAAACACAAATTTGTAATGTCCATATCATGTATGAAACACTATTTTACTTATGTATTCATCTTTTATTCTAACCTAGTGATAACCAGATCGTAGGTCCAATTTCAAGAAAATCTTTTCCCCACCTACTTGATCGAACAAATCATTTATCCTAGGTAAGGGGCACTTGTTCTTAATAGTAATATTGTTTAATTGTTTGTAATTGATGCATATTGTCATATTTTCATCCTTATTTTTCACAAAGAGGATTGGTTCTCCCCATGGTGAAACACTCGGTTTGATATACTCATTGTCCAATAATTCATGTAGTTGAATTTTTAGTTCTGTCAATTCCAGCAAACTCATTCGTAAAGGTTCTTTAGAGATAGGGGCTGAAACAGGTAGCAGGTTGATAGAAAAATATATCTCCCTTCTAGGGGTAATTCATGTATTTCATCAACAAATACGTCTCTGAAATCACATAGAACAAAAAAGGATTCCATGTTAGGTTTATATTTTTTTTCTAACAGGTTTGTTACTCGGATGGTGTAAACTTGACAACCCTTTCACATGCATTTATTGAATTGCATTGATGAAACTTGTCTAACTGATACTAGTTTTTGTATACCTTGGAATTTCCTAGTAGTGTCATTTTTGTCTTTATACTTAAGTGTCTTTTCATAACAATCTAGTACTGCTTTATGCTTTTCTAACAAATCCATTTTGATAATTGGATCATAAGATCCTAGTGGTAGAATGTTCAGATTTGTCCTTATGTTTTGACCACCTAAACTGAACTCATAATTAGAAATAAAGTCAACCAGTTTCCTTTTAGTTCTTGTTTCTAGTTGTATCGGCCATGATTTTGCGTGTCTCATTTTCTTAAGTTTATTTGACTCTACTATTCCAGGAGTCATATAACTTAGCGTATCTCTAGAATCAATTAAAACAAAAATTTGAGTGTTATTGATTTTACCCTCCATTTACACCATAGAGGACTGGTGGTCATCTTGTCAACCATCCATGACTGCATTTATTTGATGCAAGCTTCTTCCCACATCTCCCACTGTCGAGGCTTCTTGCAAGTTATGAACAACAGTTCTGGTTGTTGGATTTAAACATGGATAGTTCCTACTTATATGAGGTTCTCAACATTCCCAACACTTTAATGGTTCGTGAGGACTATCCCCAAACTTTTTTGTTCCCAGATTTATCAGTTTACCACTGGCTTGCGCATATGGATTATTGGAGTGAAAATATTTTCTTGGAAGGCTTTTTGCTGCATTCTGATAAGGAGCTAGTTGGTATCCCTTCTTCCGCTTGCTTCTTGTCCTTCTAAGCCTTAGGAAATTATGTATGTTGTTTGTATTGGTCGTAACAAATTCACACTTTCCTGAATACTTCACTCAAGGACTTGGGGTTGTCAAACTTGATTATATCCTTGTAAGACTGTGGTAAATAGCTTAGGAACCACTGGATTTTTAATTTCTCCTCCTAGATATAAGGTACAAACCTTAGTAATTCTAGGAATTTGCTTATCAAATACTCCATAGACATTTATCCAAGTCGTAACTCAGAAAATGCTTTGGTTTTTCTTTCATAGTAACTTTCAGATAGGTATTGTTTCTTGAAATATTTCTTAAAGTATGCCCATTCCATTTGTTTCTCTTTTATACCCTTGGCCAATTTCAGATCTTTCCAACAAATGTTGGTCTTTCCTTTCAGGTTATAGATAGCCATTTTGACCTTCATATTGTTGGAATAATTGTAGATATGGAAATACTTCTTGATGTTTAATAACCACGCCTTAGCTTCCTCCCCTATTATGGATTTCCCATCAAAGGTAGCGGGTTTGATTTTCTTAAATTTTCCCTCAAGGTGATCTACCTGTTTCCTTTTCCTGTCTGGTTTTGTTTTATCTTTAGCTGAAGGTGTACCTTCAGATGAATTGTCCCCTTTTTCTGCTTCAAGACTAGAATTATTAGATGCCCTTTTAATGATCTCTTCGTCATGGTCATCTTCCTTTGGGATTTTCTTTGTCACTATACTATGCAACATGAACTCATTTATTTCTTGTTGTTCTTGATGTGCTTTCTTCAGTTTCTCATTGTCTACTTTGAAGACTTGTAGTTCAACAATAAGATTCTTCATTATTTACATAACTTCAGTAGGTGAGATTCCATCACTATTATGTCTCGGATATTTAGGAGGTCTTTGTGTAGGATTTCCCTCAAGTCTAATTTCTACGTCATCCTGGGCTGCCATGATTACCACAAAAAAATAAAGGAGTTTTTTGTTTGTAACAACAGTTGTTTTTGTTATCTTTTCATAATCATAAAAAAAATAATGTGCTAAGAGAATACTTTGGCCCTATTCGAGGTCCAAGTGTTGTAACCTTGGCTCTGATACCATATGTAATGTACCTCAATTTTGTCATAAAAAACAATTTATTCTAACAGATGTTATTCTCAAGTTCATTACAACAAAATTTCAAAAAAAAAAAATAACCCTTTTACTTCTATGTTAAACTCTGGTATTTTTTTCAAGTTATAAATGTCAATCATGACATTACTACCCATTCCCACTATATAACACTTTCCTTTCAAATCTTGAATCATAATAACATTTATATAAGGCTATATGTATATACTTGGTATTAACTTGAAATTACAAACATACACATAGGACTTACAGTCCTAGCCCCTCTCCTTTGAACACCCTCCATATCTGCGCGCAAGTCTAAAACTCCAAGACCATACAAATAACAAGTTATGCCTAACGTATTGGATGTTGGGTTATTTACCTTGGTGATATGTTGGTTTTAACCTAAGTTGTTTGACTCTCCCATATATGACCAAAGTCCTTGACAGGATTAGTCTATAAAAAAATTGGTTGGTTAAAGGTCTTTCGTTCACAATATAGCCTAATGGGTTTTCTAGTTAGAAGCAACCCCATGCTAAAAAATTTCATTAGCTTTTCCATACTTGGGAAAAGTATAATTAATAGGTGCTAACTGGGCTAGTGGTGGCTGAGTATTTCCAAAATGTAGTATCGAGGAGATCCACCCCTTACTTTGCAATTCCATTAAATGTGAACGGAGGTTTATGACAGTTGAGAGTTAAACCTATGACCGACCATTAATGGAGGTAGGTGAGAAATCAGGGCTAACCCTATACCTCCTTCCAACCCAAACATGTCAATTCACCTCTATCACATGGCCACGCTTCTCTTGTACCTTCATCATTCATGTTGCATGGGGTTCATTCTTTAGGGTTACAATAGTTGCTCGCTTGTCATTTTTGTGAAGCGATTTCGAAATTGGGCTCTGTGTTTCTCTTTGTTTTCTTGGCATGGGGAGTATGGCGGCTTGGAGCACCTTCCAGAACTATTCCTACCATCAGTAACTGACCCTTCTATTCATTATACATTCTACTCAGTCGATTTGCAAGGTTCTCGACCTTCTGTTCTTTGTATTTTTTCCAATGAATTCGCACATGTATCATTTTTCAGGTCTTTTGTTCTTAGGGTTAGTCATCTCCTTCATCTTGTATTTTCCTTCTATGTTAATACATGATGTGAGTCTCTTAGAGACTTCACTGGACTATGGCCCATAAGTCCATCTAAATTGGGATTCACACTATGTCTTCATTTTGAGATTTGGATACCTTGGAAAGTGGTCCCCATGTGCTTATGAGTCTCTAAGCACAAAGGGGGAAGACTTTTACCCTCATACTTTAATTTATGATTCTAATTTCAATTTGGCTTAGGAGTTTTAAGTCAAAAGTGAAATATGTCACTTAAGTCATAAAGTGACAATTAATTCACAATGTGGGTGAATTAATAGACATAAAGCAACTAAGGAAAGTGGGTTTCCTTAAGTGAGATTATTGGAGTTGATCTCACCC
>ML776656.1:944860-957790 GCA_009831015.1 Picea engelmannii | reverse complement strand
GACTTGGCTAGATCTAATCTAGGCCATTGATCTTTTAGGGTTGGCATGAGGAGGCTAAAGAGAGGGAAAAGGCATTTTGGAGACTCATTCTTCACTTGAGACTTTTGGAGAAGAGAAGGAGGGCGCACATCTTGAGGAGGAGAAGGGGCGCACTTCATGAGGGTTTTGAGCCAAAAACCCTTGAGAGATTACATGGTGAGTTCATCCATGGAGCCTTAGATTCCCTTTCTTGTCAGGAGCATTTTTATGGAGGAGGGGCGCATATTGAGAGGAGGGCGCACTTTATTTCTTCTGATGCTCACCAGGCGAGGAGGTCTTGTCAGATCCAATTGAGGTCTGATGCATGAGGAGACTAGGAGGAGGGCGCATGCTTTCATGGTGAGAGATATCTAGCTTCTATCTCAGTTTTTTTATTGTGATCATTTCTTCTAGGAGGAGGGCGCATGGGTTGAGATGAATGGTAGCTACCTGGTAGTAGATCTTCTTGGAGGATTTGAGCTTTGATAGTTTCAGTGGAGAGGCAGAATAGGAGAGGACATTCCTGTGGAGGGATTTCTTCATTGGGCAACACATGAGCTTGGGCGCCTCAGTTCAGTACAGAGGGCAACAAAGGGAGAGGGCGCACCACATTTTGGGCACTTCTTTCTCTGGATCTTGTGGAAAGGCTTGTGAGGAGCTTGCTATGTATACAACTTCCATTGTATTTAATTACTTGTTGTATCTCTTGCTTTAATCACATTTATATAGACATATATCCCAAACTGGTTTTCCCCGGGGGGGTTTTATCCAGGGTCATGTTGACCAAAAATACCTGTGTCAAATTTATGCATGTTTAGAAGTGTAGATCAGCATTTTAAAGTTCAAGATCTAGAGGTAGTGTTATGTGTTTTAAGTTATATTGCATGTGCTAACATTGAGATAAGAAAACACTTGCAAGGGCACCTTAAAAGAGCACTTAACCTATAAAACATTGAGCAGAAAGTGGGATGATTGTTTGTTGTCCTAAAACAGAAAAATAAGACAGCCATACAGTTGAAACTTAGAGTCATACTAAGGTCAAGGACAGACCTTAGATGCCAGCCTCATAGGACCTCAGAATTTCTACATGGTATTAGAGCCAAAGGTGACTTAGACTTGCTGATTTTGGAGCACTTTTTGGGCAGTTTGGAGAAGTTTTTATATCAGATTTGTTGGCTATTTTGGACAGAAAGTTTACAGTCCAAACTAGTGGGTAAACTTCAGATCTGAAGGTACCTCTCTTTCATTGCCAGTTGCACAGCTTAGGGAAGATTTTGGATAGCTAGTTTACAGAGTTGGTGGACAGTTGTGGGCTGATTTGTTGGGCTGATTTTTGACACTTGTGGACAGCCCCTTTTCACACCTGCATGGACAGGAGTGAGGCTATAGAGATGACCTCTTTTCACACATAGAGATTAGGAGTGAGGTCGTGGATTCACTTGCCTCTTTTCACACCTGTGTTGACAGGAGTGAGGCAACGTTCCTTTGCATTGGGAGCATCAGAGTGAGCACAGTTGGCAGACATGTCAGTATCTCAGATGCATGTGGAGGATAGGCTAGCAACTGGTTGTCATGGAAGGCCAGGATGGTCTTCGTCTTGGAGGACCTCGAGCTATGGGATATAGTCGAGGCGGTTGTTCCTCCTATTCCTATGACTGCTCATGTCTTGGTGGCAGAATACAGGAAGAGGAACAACAAGGCGAAGAGGACTATTTCTGATGGAGTCTGGGATCACATTATACCCCATGTGATGGGGAAGTCTCATGCATATCAGATGTGGGCATCTTTATGAAGCCTTTACGAGAGCTCAAATGAGAACCGGAAGATGGTTCTTCATGATCGACTCAGGAGCATTCACATGCTGAAGGATGAGTCGGTGACTTCATTCCTTGCTAGATTCACTCAGATCAGAGACAAGCTTGGAGCCGTCAGAGAGGTTATTGTACCCAACTCTTTTGTGAGGCAAGATTTTCATAGCTTCACCAAACCGTGGGCTCCATTTATATAGGGCATAGTTTCCAGAGAGGCCTTACCCACATGGGAGAGTATGTGGGATGACTTCGCCCAGGAGGAGATCAGATTAGCATCAGAGGCTCCTGGACAGTAGCAGCAGTAGAAAACAGTTTCTGGTGATGAGGAACCTGCTCTTTGGACAACGGGTAAGAAGAATACTAGCCATGGAGGTCGGCAAGGTCCCAAGACTAGGGGCCAGCCTCAGAGGAGTGGAGGAGGAGCAGAGAGTAGCAGTGGTCAGGGCAACAGTCAGAGGAGAGACATGAGCACAATGAGATGAGTTACTTGTGGAGATATGGGTCACTATGCAGGACAATGTCCCAAGAAGAAGAAGAAGAAGCAGCAGGATAGGTCAGCAGCGACAACAGAGGAGATAGAGTTCAGTGATCAGTTTGCTAGAGAGTGTGCATTCATTGCTAATTTATCTACCATTACACCATCCAACATCAGCTGGGGAGACCGATTTGATGAGGACCGCCTGACTCACAGTAGTGATTCAGAGGGAGATCAGACTCAGTGTCCCTGGACAAATTCAGAGTGGGTGACTGGTCCACCCAGTATAGCTATAGTTTCAGAGCAGCCGAGTAGACAGAGAGATGGTGCTACAGCTTCAGTGCATCAGAGGATGCTGAGGAGGAGAAGTAGGGCACCACAGAGGCTTGAGCCTCACATGGCTTATGAGACGGGCATATCAGGTTCTGGATCCACTTCAGGTGGAGGTGACTTGGCGAGAGGCCAAGTTGATGACTCTTGGTCAGAGACCAAGAGGGGGAGACTCTTGGTGAGATTCTAAGAGTAGAGACTCTTGGTGAGAGGCCAGGAGTAGGAGGAAATACTTGGTGGGAGACCAAGGTGGAGATCTTCGGTGTGATGCCGAGATCTAGGTGATCTTCGATAGATGGAAAGTCAGTGCCATTTATAGATCATACAGATTGAGTAGATCTGTGACAGAGTCCACTGGCAGCTACCTGGTAGCAGATCTGCCTGGAGGATTTGAGATCTGATAGTTTCAGTGGAGAGGCATCACAGGAGAGGACATTCCTGTGGAGGGACATTCATTGGGCAACAGATGAGCTTGGGCGCCTCAGTTTAGTACAGAGGGAAACAAAGGGAGAGGGCGCACCACAGTTTGGGAACTTCTTTCTCTGGATCTTGTGGCAAGGCTTGTGAGGAGCTTTCTATGTATACAGGTTCCATTGTATTTCATTACTTGTTGTATCTCTTTCTTTAATCACATTTATATAGACATATATCCCAAACTGGTTTCCCCAGGGGGGTTTTATCTAGGGTCATGTTGACCAAAAATACCTGTGTCAAATTTATGCATGTTTAGAAGTGTAGATCAACATTTTAAAGTTCAAGATCTAGAGGTAGTGTTATGTGTTTTAAGTTATATTGCATGTGATAACATTGAGATAAGAAAACACTTGCAAGGGCACCTTAAAAGATCACTTAACCTATAAAACATTGAGCAGAAAGTGGGATGACTGTTTGCTGTCCTAAAACAACAAAAGAAGATAGTCGTACAGTTGAAACTTAGATCCATACTAACGTCAAGGACAGACCTTAGATGGCAGCCTCATAGGACCTCAGAATTTCTACACCTCATACTATACTTAATCACGATAAGGTAAATTCATGGGGCCAGTTTTAAAATAACGTTGCTATCCTGGTTTGACACCTATAATGAGTTTTCAACCCGAGCCCTTAGTTTCCTATCTAACCGATGAATTTTTTTTATGACTGTCAATTTCTTATCAGAATGTTTTCGAAAAGTTACATTCATTATAACCATAGACAAATATACTCTGTATCCTGCGTTGTAATTTTAAAGGAAAAATTGTTTCGTCACTTTTCGTGCTAATACGAGTCTGGTGAATTGGCACGGTGTTGACCCTATGTTTCATTTATTTAAATGAACTATTCTCCGATGGTAATAGAAATATTTTTGTGATGTTATTTGACTTGGGGCTTCCAATTTCTATTCTTGTATTTAGAATAAACATTTGGTTCATGTTTGTTATGTGACTCACATACTTCATTGTAATCGTCATTTGTGTATTATTTCCTGTAATATTTTTCTTGATTTATTTTTTGGTTCTTATCACTAATGATGGGACCCTTGTGATTTGTGAGGGTATCCATCAAGGAGTCTTGGGATCCTCCTTCCCTTTCGGTCTAGAAAGTTACTCAACTCGTCACAATGGCGAAGGATATCGGATCCCTCCATTTAATGTTAAGTATGACTTCGACAATTCCTTTCCTATTATTACTCGTTTTATTTTATTCGTCTTATCTTTGTTGAACAATTATTAATGGTCTTTATTTCAACTTTATGTAAGGGTTTAGGCCATGTGAAAATCATGGAGATCAACCTCTACCATTCGCTTAAGAGGTATCCAGGTTCCATCTTTCCCCTTCCAAGAAGGGCCTGGGTGACTAATGGTAGAAAGATTTGACTAAAGAGTTATCTCTGTGGTAGAGATTTATTCGTTTTAATGCTAGTTTTTACCTATGTTACTTGCCTTCGAGGTCGAATAAGAGGTTCGACTTTAAAATTGTATAATTGGCCGAGTGATTAATTTGAACATTATTGGAATGAAAAATATGATTAGATTTTCTTGGAATACTGGAATTCTTCTTTGACATTCTGGAATAAATGATATTGTGAATAATACATGTTCTCATTCCTATGGCTTTACTTTCAAACTTTATCACCGTAGATTCTAGGAAAAATAAAAGTGTTGGAAGTATAAATTCTCATGTATACTATTGTAACGTTTTATCCTGGACTTGTAATAGTTAGACAGGCCATTTGTTTTCATTCCAAACTGTACTAAAAGTTTTCTGGAACAAATTACCTTGCTTCCGAGCATGAAAATGTCTTAAACTATTTTTTTCCCTGCCATAGTTGGTGTTGATAGGATCTAAGCATTAGATATTAAAACGAGTCTGATTTTAACAATGTAAAATAGGTTAAAGATACGACTCTTTAATTATATCCAGAACGTTTTCTTTATATATATGTAATTATATATATAGCCATTCTTTCGATACTTTGATTATATAATGGGTTATATATAAGTGTGAGAAATTTTTCCTATTAATTACTTAATATATGCACATAAATTTATAATTGTATAATGTCATTTGTATGCCATCTACTGTATCGATTACCGAATAAAAATGCATATATATATTCATAACTATATTCATATAGTTCGTGAATCCCTATCATAGTAGAGTTTCATCCCAATTTGGGTTTTTAGTCTATACAGGTTGAAAACAAAACTTGAATACTCTATCAACATATGATCTTATGACAGGTAGAAACTTTCAAAATTCGCATTTGTATCTGCTTGATTAATTTATTCCTTTATACAAAATAACTCTGTCCTTTCCATGACTAATACACAATGGATTCACAATGTTATTTATTATTTACATTCTATTCCTACCACAGATAAAATAGTCGATCGTTTTATCATTCCATTCATTATGATAATATCGTTGTTCCTATAAAAAATAACATGCTATGATCCTGTAGATACAGTCTTTAGTCAAACATAATTATTTCCACAACAAGTACCCTAGAACAACTCTATAATTCCATCTAGACACATATGAATAATAGTGTATTCATCTAGAAATAGAAGACATGTATAATAATTTCAACGATAGAAATACAATAAGAGGGAAGTAGAGGAACATATCTGGATAAATACTAGAACAAAAAAGGGAACAACTAGGTTCCTCCCAACCTTAGAATAGGGAAGACAAACCACTTGTCCTGTTCACTCCCTAGACTGACCATGAATCCTTGAGGGCTATCTTGGAACTCCCCTCAACAAATGATTTTCAGTTTCAACAATCCTCTCCTTGCCTCACACTCATCCAATAGTGTTTGTAAAAACAAGAGATAGATTTTATTTTCCCCCTAGCATACTAGGCAGTGTCCTACCTCCTCACATATGTCATATATCCAAAGTCATTTTTGACTAGGTCGTTTTCCCTCCCTTGGGAATTTTCGGAGCTTTCCAAATCCCCAATTTTTAGTGGTTTCCCATGGAGAAATACTTGATTTTCCGCTTGTAACAATCAGCCTTGGGGTAGTTCCAACATGCTCCCCACTCATGGAGTCATGGTCAACTAATTTCAACATGGTTGTTCCATTTGTCTTCCAGCAAAAATTATAAAATATTTTGTTTTATACAAGTGTCATAGTCAAGAAGATAGTTGGGTCAAATCAGGTCTCTTCCCAAAAATCATAATCATTAATTACAATTAATTAAATTCAGAATTTAGAATTGCCAAAAATGGCAAAAAATTTCCAATTTTGAATTTGCCAAAAAATAAAATAATTTTGCTAAGAAATTTCAAACTTAGAAATAGATTATTTTTTGGGATGTCATAGTACAGATCTTCAATGAAACCCTGAAAAATCACACTTTTGTTTCCCATGCCAAGCTAATGCAAAGGAGGGTGATGTTTTAGGACTTTACCTTTGTAACTATCGAGGTCAAGATCTCATTTCAGTTAGGATGTAATAATCAGTCATTTATTGTTAAACAATGTGTAAAGGAAGGATGTCATATTTGGACCCCCAATGATATATGACCAACTCCTTTAATGTTAAAATGGACCAGGAACGAAATTCATCCATTTTTTTAATAATTTGCCAAACTAATACAAAAAACGCAAAGTCAGATCTATAGTAAGACTATGTCTTGTGTAGAGAAAATTATATGCTTGCTGGGACCCTTTATTTTCATTTAACCCGGTATATTTTTATACACATTAATACTATCCAGAAAAGTATGCGAAAGTTGTCGAGACCTTGGGAAATTACCCAACTGAAATACTCATATCCTAGAAATGACATTTATGAAAGGCCTTAATAGTATAAACTGCAATATATAAAGGAATTTAATATATTAGTAGGTTATATATATATATATATATATATATATGCTAATATGTATGTGGAACAAGTAAGGACATTTTGGAATACTATTAACACCATCCATTTATGTCAGAAATGACTAGGAGTTCGAGAGGCTAGGATTTGTAATGCCCTCCCTAGTTATACAAATGTCTAGTATATAACATGTGTGGCTTCAGGAATAAAATCCTCATAATAATAGCAAGTTAGGGAAAAGAAACTACATATTCCCTTTTAACTTGTCGTTACATATTTTGAATCTGTTGTTGGTAAAGAGAGAGAGTTAATGACCCTAACAAAAAAATATTATTTGGTAAATTTGTGGATCATTGCATGGTATCAGATAAAAGGTTACAATACTTGGACCTTAAACAGGGTCAAAAGTATCTTCTTAGCACATATTTATGTTTTATAAAAAAATTAACAAAGCAATTATTGTTACAAACAAAAAAACTTGATTTCTATTGTGAATCATGGTAGCACATAATGAAGAAGAGATCGAACTCAAGGAGAATCTTAAGAAAAGGCTTCTTGAAGAATAGAGGAAAAACAATGATGTAAGTCCACCTACCGAGGTTATGGAAACTATGATAAATCTCATTTTGGAGTTGCAAGTTTTCAAAGCGGAAAATGAGAAACTGAAAAACGCACAACAAGAATAGAAGGAAATAAATGAAGTACTGTTGAGGAGCATTGTAACAAAGAAGAGCATGAAGGATAATAATAAGGAAGAAGAGGTCAGCAAAAGGGCCTCCAAAAATTTTGGTCCTGAAGGAGAGAAAGGAGATAGCTCTTCCGAAGGTACACCATCAATTGAAGATAAAACAAAAGAACGAAGAAAAAGGAAATAGGTGGACCATCATGAGAGATATTTTAAGAAAATCAAACCATCCACCTTTGACGGGGAATCCATAACAGGGGAGGAGGATGAAGAATGGTTATTGGACATTAAAAAATATTTCCAAATCTACAACTATTCCAACAATTTGAAGGTCAGAATGGACATATATAATCTAAAAGGAAAAGTAAGCATATGGCGGCAGGATTTAACATTGGCCTGGCAGTAGGATCTTATGTTGGCCAAGGGAATAAAGGAAAAAAAGATGGAGTGGTTGGAATTTAAGTAGTACTTTAAGAAACAATATTTATCTGAAAGTTAATATGAAAAAAAATATCAACATTTTTATGAGCTACGACTTGGTCAAATGGCTATGGATGATCTGATAAAAAAATTCCTGGAATTATTAAGGCCCGTGCCTTACATCCAGAAGGACAAAGAAAAAATCCATCGATTCCTAAGATGTTTACCACAGTCCTATAAGGACAAAATCGAATTCGACAATCCCAAGTCTTTGAGTGAAGTTTTAAAGAAGGCTCGAATGTGTTATGACCAATACAAACAACAATCAGAATTTCCCAAGGCTTGGAAAGAAAAGAAACAAGACCAAATGAACTAGCGGAAGAAGGGATATCAGCCAACCATTTTCCGTGATGCAGCAAAGAATTTTCCAAGGAAATAATTTCACACCAACAACCATAACAAAGAAGGAGGTGGTAAACCATTCAATTTGGGCACAAAGAAGTTTGGGGAAAGCCCCAGAGAATCATTAAAATGATGGGAATGTGGAGAATCTCTCGTAATGAATAATTGTCCATGTTTGACTTCAACAACCAGGAATACGATGCACAATCTATAGGAAGCCTCTACAGTGGGAGATGTGGACAAAAGATTACATCAGATAAATGCAGCCATGGATGTATGGTAAGCGGATCACCAGTCCATTGTAGTGGAAATTGAAGGTAAATTTAACCATACTCATATTTCTGTCTTAATTGATCCTGGAGCTATGTTGAGTTATATCCCTCAGGGTGTAGCAAATTCAAATAAACTTAAAAGAACAAAACATTCAAAATATTGGCTGGTCAAACTAGAAACATGGACAAAAAGAAAAGTATTTGATTTTATTTCCATCTGTGAGTTTAGTTTAGGGGGTCAAAACACAAAGACAAATCTGAACATTCTACTGTTAGGGTCTTATGACATAATTTTCTGAATGGATTGGCTAGAAAGGAATAAAGAAGTTTTAGATTGTTATGAAAAATCACTCAAGTATAAAGATGAAAATGACATTGTTAGAACATTTCAAGTTATACAAAAACCAATCTCAGTTAGGCAGATTTCAACAAGGCAATTTAAGAAGTGCATGAGAAAAGGTTGTCAGATTTATGCTATCCAAGTGACAAATCCGTTGGAAAAATAAAATAAACCTATCTTGGAAGATTTTGTTGTCTTACATGATTTTAGAGATGTGTTTGTTGACGAGATACCTAAATTGCCTCGAAGAAGAGAGATAGACTTTTCTATCGATCTACTACCTAGTTCAGCTCCTATATCTAAGGCACCTTACCAAATCAGTTTACCCGAATGAACAAAACTAAAGATTTAATTAAAATAAGCATTGGACAAGAACTACATTTGAACAAGTGTCTCACCATGGGGACCACCATTCCATTTTGTTAAAATAAAAGACAAAAATCTGATATTATACATCGATTACAAACAATTAAACAAAATGACTATTAAGAACAAGTACCCCTTAGCTAGGATCAATGACCTGTTCGATCAAGTAGGTGGGGAAAATGTTTTTTCTAAATTAAATTTAATATCTGGTTATCATCGGGTTAGGATAAAAGATGAGGACATAAGTAAAACTGCTTTTAGAATGAGATACGGACATTACAAATTTGTTGTGATACCGTTTGGTCTCACTAATGCACCAGCCACATTTATGTGTTTAATGAGCAACATTTTCAGTCAGTACCTGGACAAGTTTGTTTTGGTATCCATTGACGATATCCTAGTATATTCTAAAACATAAGAAGAAGACAAAGAACACCTAAGGATAGTTCTTCAAACTTTAAGAAAACAAAAACTGTATGCTAAACTCGTTAAGTGTGACTTTTATCAAAAGAAAATATAGTAGCTAGGACACGTAATATATGAAAAGGGTATTGTGATCGATCCTAAGAAAATAAGAGACATCATGGAATGACCGATCCCTAAGGACGTAGGGGGAATCCAGTCATTCATGGGAATCACTGGATATTATCGCATATTTATAGAGGGGTTTTTCAGGATTTCATACCCTATCATATCATTACATAATAAGGGAACCAAGTTTAATTGGTCACAGAAATGTCAGGACAGTTTTAATAACTTAACGGAATTGTTAACAACGACACCCATTTTAAAGGTCGCAGACCCGGAAAAAGACATCATAGTCTGTGTGGATGTAAGTAAAGATGGTCTGGGTGGTGTCATGACTCAGGAAGGGATCATTATTTGTAATGATTCACAAAAACTAAAGGAACACAAATGAAACTACGTTACTCATGAATTAGAATTGGCAGTTGTAATACACGCCTTAAATATGTGGCAACACAATATAATGGGCAATTTTTTTTTGTTATTGACTCATAACATCGGTGAGAATTTTTTTTTTATTCAACCGGACCTTAACGTAAGGAAAGTAAGATGGTTGACCTTCTTCATAGAATTTGAATTTGAGGTAAGAAACATCAAGGGTAAGGAAAACAAGGTGGTTGATGCCTTGAGCAGAAGATTTCATGGGTTGTTTGAAATAAACATCAGCACGACAGAAAGTGATCTTGAGTAGAGGATAAAGGTTGCAGGTAATAAGTATGATAATTACACTAAAACAGTGGTAGATTTATGAAATAATACAAAAAATCTAGACAAAACAAATCTAAGTTTGGACAAGAATGGTCTACTACGATTTAAAAATAGAATTTACATACCATATTCGGTTGAATTAAAGTTAACAGTTTTGGACGAAATACACAAGAAACCATATTTTGGTCATTCAAGATACGATAAAATGGTAACAACACTAAGGAAATTATTTTATTGGCCAAATATGAAGGGATAAACAATAAAATACTTATCTAAGTGTAAATATTGTTAATAGGTGAAGGTTGAACACCAGCATCCAGCCTGAACCCGTACCTGTGCCATATTGGAAATGGGAGACTATAGCACTCGACTTTATTATAGGTTTTCCTAGAACTCAAAAACATAATGATTCAATTATGGTGGTAATCGATAATCTTAGTAAGTTTTCACAGATTATTCCTGTAAAGTATAGTTTTAAAAATATTAACATTATTGAAATATTCATGAAAGAAATTTTTAGGCTACAAGGTATTCCTAAAATGGTGATTTTGGATAGAGATGTAAAATTTACATCTACTTTTTGGAAATAATTGTTTGCAGTGTTAAATACTAACTTGAATTTCAGTACAAGTTATCATCCACAAATGGATGGGCAGACTAAACAAACAAACCAAACATCGACTAAGATGAACCCCTTCTAATTATTGTAGGGAAGAAAATGTACGACTCGGATTAGATGGGATAACCCAGTTGAAAGACTCATGATGGGACTAGATATGCTCCAGGAAATGGAGATTACGGTAAGAAGATTACACAAGAATTTAAAAGAGGAACATGATAGACAGAAATGTTACGCGGACCCGGAAAGGAGACACCTGGAATTTCAATTGGGGGACCACATCTATTTAAAAATCAAAGCTAAAACAAGTTCACTAAACCTAGGGAACTGTGCCAAGTTGGCACCCAAGTTTTTTGGTCCTTTCAATATCTTAGCTCGAACTGGACCCGTGGCATAACAAATTGCACTTCCTGCCAATCTAAAAATTCATAATGTATTTCATGTTTCTTTGTTAAAGAATTATGTTCAAGACCCTACTCATATGATCGATTAGAACTTGGTGCAGGTGGAACTAGAAGGAGAGTTCCAAGAAGAACCTTTGCACATTCTGGAAAGGAGAGAAATAACACTACGAAACAGAGTTGTTGCTCAGGTAAAAGTGCATTGGAAGCAGTTTAGGGATTAGGAGACCACTTGGGAGTTGGAGGGAGATTTTTAGAAATGTCATCCAACCGTATTCTAAGAAAAGGATGAACATTGAGGACAGTGTTGCACTGAAGGGGGAAAGGATGTAACATCCCCCAAAATAAATTATTTTAAATTCTGAAAATACTTAGGAATGTATTTCCATTTTTGGTAAATTCAAAATTTGAAAATTATTGCCATTTATGGCAATTCTGAATTTCAAATTTAATTAATTTTAAATTATGATTATGATTATTGGGAAAATATCTCATTTGAACCAATAACTTTTTGACTATGACGCTTGTAAAAAAAAAATATTTTTATATTTATTTTGGATGGACAAATGGAACAGTGAGGTTGAAATCAGATGACCATGACTCCATGAGTGGGGAACATGTTGGAACTATTTCAGGGTTGAATGTTACAAGTGGAAAATTAGGAATTTGGCCATTGGTAGCCCTTGAAAATTAGGGATTTGGAAATTTGTGAAAATTCCCAAGGGGAAAGGACCTAGGAACATATTCTTTTGGATAAATATAGCATATGGGAGGATGTAGGATGCTGCCTAGTATGTTAGGGAAATAATTATCTCTTGTTGTTATGAACACTATTTTCTGAGTGTGATGCAAGGAGAAGTTTTTGGAGTTGAAGGACTATTGTTGAGGAGGATTTTTGAAGTTTTCCCTCATGGGTTCATGATCATGCTAGGGGGTGAATGAAGAAACTAGATTTGTTGTTTCATTCTATGGTTGGGAGGAACATGGCTATTCCTTTTGTTGTCCCATATTTGTTTTAGATAAGTATTGCTATCTATTGTTTGTTGAATTATTTTATTGTGTGATGGACAAGTGAAATGAACTTATTTGTGTAACATCCTGCTCTGGCGCACTGACAAAACTTATTCTTTGAGGACACTTGCTCGCAAGTGATCTGGATTCTTATGATGATGAACCACTTAACCTTGATGATGATGCGTCATGATTGATGACAAGATGTTTTACTATTGCTATATACAGGTGC
>ML776656.1:870399-933333 GCA_009831015.1 Picea engelmannii | reverse complement strand
AGAGAGAGAGAGAGAGAGAGAGATGGTTGCAGGGCAAATACACATGACTATTGTGATAGTTAAGTATACCAAACTGAATAAATTCCAAATGAGAAATTAGAAGAATTATCCATAGATGCATAGATAGATATATAAATATATGTATAGTTTCTGTAAAAAATGTTGCATAACTATTTTCCACATCTAACTACTCATACAGCAAGGTTATCAATGATTGGACATGTGAGAAATGGAGTAAATCTCTTATTATTATGTCTATGCTAATTGTATAGAGTTGTACAGTCAAGTTATTCCACCCCATAGGGTCCTCCGTTGATATAAAATAACTCGAGAGAAAATAATATTTAAATTAAAATACATAATCGACCCAGTAACTTAGATAAGTAACCAAACTCTGAAATTCTAGGATGCATAACTATGAAACAACAAAAATTTCATAAAAAGAGGTTTTCCCTTCTTGTTCGTTCTATCACAATTACAGAGATAAAGAATCAACCATCTATATGAGCCTGAACGATTTTTTCCCATGATGATATAATTATAGAATAGAATCGTATCATTTCCTTAGAAACTTAGGGCAATCGCTTAAGAGTAGTAAGATGAAACCCGAATAACTTTTCTTGCACATGGCATTGTCCTGAATCAAGAATTTTGAAGGGTCAAAGTCCTTGCAGGTAAACATAAATTCATCATTAGTAATTATCCAACATAAGTTAAACAAGTGTAAGATTTATTAGAGTGAATTAAGAAAGTAAATTTGACAGAAGTTCACTTAACTTGAGATTTGGAAAAACTTATGTCCTTAAGGGGAAAGTGGACCAAGAACTTCCTGTTGGGTAACCTTGTAGTAACATGGGTCCTATCACTAGATTGGTTACCAAATTCTATAAATCAAACCTTTTAGGAAATAAATAAATAAAAAACAATAACACCACAAGAATGGCAAATCCGAACTGCAAGGGTTTGCGTGGTATGTGTAGGTTGAATGCATGAATCAAGTCTGGGTATCGATTTAAATATTGCAGCCGAAGAGAATGAATTGTTCAAAAATTTAAACACAAAGTTTTATTCTATATGTCAAATACATTTATCAAAGTCTAAGCATTGATTGACTATCTATGCTGAAGAGAATGCATTGCTCGAAGTTTTAAATACAAGGTTAATATTATATGTCGAATACCAGGCATCTGGTGTCATTTTCCACACACAGACATTGATATTAACAGAATGAAATATATTAACCCCAAATTTAATTACAAAATTAAATAATTGCATGTTGGAGGGTTCTTCTTAACAAATTATTCAGTGCACAAAACCCCACTTTATATATATAGATATATACAGAATGCAAAATACAATAGTCTTTTAAAAATAAATTACAGTCGTAGGAGTCAACTAGTGGTTTGAAGGATTCTACAGGATGGTGGACTCCCAAGAAAACTTAGTATAATAATACCCAATAGAGACAAAGAAATTTTATAACATCTTATCAAAAATAAATTTATTTTACCCGAACAGAGTGGAACATGCAACACACAGGGTGGGTTTTTGAGGTGCGGACTAAGGAAAAACTTATACACTCACATTTTTCAAATAGCCATCAAGATTAGGGAAGAGTATCAATCTGTAAGTCTTTCCCATACCCTACTAAGCTAACATTATGGACTATAAGTCTCGCGTAGATTCAGAGAGACTCAACACTAGGTCACAACGCATAAAGATAGGGAAAACCCATAAAAGAGAATAAAGGGACGACAAAAAACCATATGAGTAAAATATATGTGTTAACCATGATAAAATTTCCATGCAATAATGCTGAAGTCGGAGAAAAGAATGTGGAACATCGAGGTTTCAGAAAGGTTTTTGAAAAAAATAATACATAAGTATCTTTACCTGGTTCGAGGTGGCGACCAATTAGAAACTCAGTTATCTGTTCTTATTCCGCCCAATATGAACCTTCTCCATAGAATATACACCATATTGACTCTCCATATAAATCTTTGGAGAAGTTTTGTAGAGTGAAAAATATGAAAGGAAGGAACAAAACGTAATTAGACCTTTCTAGAAGCAAACTGAGAAATAATTAATGAACCCGTATCTTTCCATGTGACTATTGGGAGGTGGCCTACTCTGCTTTGGATAAGAAGGCTAGACGACAAGACTCGGATGGGTCCCTACACATACCACCATTAAGTGATTGTATAGAGGTTCAATGTGACCTTGACAATCACACTTTTGTTTCCCATGCCAATTTAATGCAAAGGAGGGCGATGTTTTAGGACTTTATTTTTGTAACTATCGAGGTTAATATCTGAATTTAGTTAGGGTGTAACGATCGGTTAGTTATCATTACAAAAATCATAAAGGAAGGATGTCACCTTTGGATCCCAATGATATATGACTGACTCATTTAACGCTAAAATGGACCAGGAACTAAACTCATCCGATTTTTTCATAATTGGCCAAACTAAGACTAAAAACCTAAAGTCACATCTATAATAAGATTGTGTCTTGTGTAGTGAAAATTATGTGATTGTTGGGACCGTTTTTTTTCATTTAACTTGGTATATTTTTATATACATTAATACTATCCAGAAAGGAATGTGAAAGTTGTCGAGACCTTGGGAAATTACCCAACTTAAATACTCATATCCTAGAAATGAGATTTATGAAAGGCCTTAATAATATAAACTACAATATATAAAGAAATTTAATATATTAGTAGGTGTTATGTATATATATATATATATATATATATATATATATATATATATATATATATATATATATATATATATATATATCTGTGTGTGGGGGGAACAAGTAAGGACATTTTGGAATACTAATAACACCCTCCATTTTTGTCAGAAATGTCAAAGAATTTGAGAGGATAGGATTGGTAATGCCATCCCTAGTTATACATATGACTACTATATAACATGAGTGGCTTCAGAATTAAAATCCTCATAATGATAGCAAGGTAGGGAAACATAATATCTTCCATAGTTGAAAAGAAATAAAATCTACCCTTTTAACTTGCCCCTACCTCTTTTGAATATGTTGTTCGTAAATAAAGAGAGCTAATGTCCCTAACAAAAAAAAATATTTGATAAATTTGGGGATCATTACATATGGTATCAGAGAAAAGGTTACAACACTTCGACCTTAAACAAGACCAAAAGTATATTGTTAACACATATTTATGTTTTATAAAAAAACTAACAAAGCAATTATTGTTACACATAAAAAAACTTTATTTCTGTTGTGAATCATGGAAGCATAGAATGAAGAAGCTATCATACTCAAGGAGAATCCTAAGCAAAGGCCTTTTGAATAATAGAGGAAATACAGTGATGGAAGTTCACCTACTGAGGTTCTGGAAACAATGAGAAATCTCATTGTGGAGATGCAATTTTTCAAAGAGGACAATGAGAAACTGAAAAAGGAACAACAAGAAAAATAGGAAATAAATGAAGTACTGCTGAGGAGAATAGTAACAAAGAAGATCCCAAAGGACAATAATGAGGAAGAAGAGATCAGTAAAAGGGCCTCCAAAATTTCTGGTCCTGAAGGACAGAAAGGAGATAGCTCTTTCGAGGGTACACCATCAGTTGAAGATAAAACGAAAGAAGGAATAAAAAGGAAATGGGTGGACCATCTTGAGGGAGAATTTAAGAAAATCAAAATTTCCACCTTTGTTGTGGAATCCAGAACAAGGGAGGAGGTTGAAGCATGTTTATTTTACATTAAAAAGTATTTCCAAATCTAAAACTATTCCGTCTATATGAAGGTCAGAATGGTCATCTATCATCTGAAATGAAAAGCAAGCATATGGTGGCAGGATATGAATTTGGACAAGGGCCTAAAGAAAAAATAGATGGAGTGGTCGTATTTTAAGAAGTACTTTAATAAACGATATTTATCTGAAAGTTACTATGAAAGAAAAACTAAAGAGTTTTGTGAGCTATAACTTGGTCAAATGGCTATGGATGATCTGATAAACAAATTCCTAGAATTATTAAGGCTCGGGTATTACATCCAAGAGGAAAATGTAAAAATCCATTGACTCCTAAGTTGTTTAACACAATCCTATAAGGACATAATCTAATTTGAAAATATCAATGTTATTGGATAAATCGGTGAATGTAGACATATACTAATCTCCCTAGATCCACCTTGATCTAGAAAAAAACAAGACACGACATGAGATTTTCCTAGGTTGCTACCATTGAATTTATCTCCAAAGAAGGAGTGTATGATATACCATTATATATGACTTCCCTATATTGCTATTGTCCCTTCTTAGCTCTGGTGCTCTTGTGAGATCAAATCTACAATGACACAAACCAACAATAGTGAAAGCAACAATTGTAGATTTAATGGAAACCTAAACACGTGATCAAGGAGTCATGTAATAAAACACTAATGATTTTGTGGGAAATAAACATGCCATTGTATCATATTAAGTAAAAGTGGAAGATACAATGGAATTGCCTTGATGTTGCAGGTTCCCTTTCGGTGGTCTTTTGTTCCAACACACACATACACTGGCTCTGAATTTGCATGAAGATAGTCCACAAATCTTGATGGACAAATGGAGACCTCAAGCATCAATTGTATCAGGATTCTTCACATAGTATTCAACCTATTCTTTTCTCAAGCTTGATTGACCTTGCTTAACCTTTTCCATGAGAAACTCGTTATTATATAGGAGAAGATGAAGTGGTTACTAGGATGAGGATGATCCCATCAAATCAGAGAATTCAATAAGATCACAACCATACATACGCCACCTCACATTCTAGAAGATTCTCCTTCTAGAAACTTCTTCCTTTTATTATCATCAAGCATTGTCACACCCTTCCTATATAGTAGCATACAGAAATCCCACAGGCCAGGCATAGAGAAGCCTGCAATAATCAAGGATTTCCACACTATGTACCACTATCATCCTACAACATCATTCTAAAAATGTGCCTTGTAGGGGAAGAACTCAATCATTTTCCTCATATGAAATATTGTTTTGGAAGCCTGAACACATGCCTATGGGGTCATCACCAAATTGACCAAAATAATGTGTAACACCCAAGTCTTTGAGTGAAGTATTTGTGAAGGCTTGAATGTGTTACAACCAATACAAATAGTGGTTGGAATTTCCTAAGGCTTGGAAGGACAAGAAACAAGACCGAATGAACCAGTAGAAGAAGGGATATCAACCAACCCCTTTCCGAAATGCAACAAAGAATTTTCCAAGGAAACAATTTTACAACAACAACCATAACACACAAGGAGGCACAAAGAAGTTTGGGGATAGCCCAAAGAACTGTTAAAATGATGGGATTGTGGAGAACCTCACTTAAGGAGGAACTTTCCATGCTTGAATTCAACAACCAGGACTACGGTGCACAATCTATAGGAAGCCTATACAGTGAGAGATGTAGGTATAAGCTTACATCGGATCAATGCAGTCGTGGATGGCCAGCAAGTGGATCGCCAATCCAGTGTAGTGTAAATTGAAGGTAAAATTAACCATACTCATATTACTGTCTTAATTGATCCTGGAGCTACACTGACTTATGTCTCTCCTGGTATAGTAGATTCAAATAAAATTAAAAGAACAAAACATGCAAAATATTGGCTGGTACAACTAGAAGTAGGGACAAATAGAAAAGTATATGATTTTATTTCCGATTGTGAGTTTAGTTTAGTGGGTCAAAACACAATGACAAATATGAACATTCTAATGCTAGGGTCTTATGACATAATTATCAAAATGCATTAGTTAGAAAGGCATAAAGAAGATTTAGATTGTTATGAAAAATCACTCAAGTATAAATATGAAAACGACATTGTTAGGACAGTTCAAGGTACACAAAAACCAATCTCAGTTAGGCATATTTCAACAATGCAATTTAAGAAATGCATGAGAAAAGGTTGTTGGATTTATGTTATCCAAGTAACAAATCTGTTGGGAAGAGAAAATAAACCTAGATTGGAAGATTTTATCGTCTTACGTTATTTTAGAGATGTGTTTGTTGACGAGATACCTGAGTTTCCCCCAAAGAGAGATTTAGAATTTTTTATTGATCTGCTACCTGGTTTGGCTCCTATATCTAAGGCGCCTTACCGAATGAGTTTACCTGAATTAACAGAATCAAAGATTCAAGTACAAGACCTTTTGGAAAATAAATTCATTCGACCAAGTGTCTCACCAGGGCGAACACCAACCCTTTTTGTTAAAAAGAAAGACGAAAATATGAGATTATGCATCGATTAAAGACAATTAAACAAAATGTTTGTTAAGAAAAAATACCCCTTACCTAGTATCAATGACCTATTTGATCAAGTAGGTGGGGAAAATATTATTTCTAAATTGGATTTAAAATCTAGCTATCATCAAGTTAGGATAAAACATGAGGATATAAGTAAAACCACTTTTAGAATGAGATATGGAAATTATGAATTTCTTGTGATACCGTTTGGTCTCACTAACACACCAACCACATTTATGTGATTAATGAATAACATTTTCAGTCAGTACTTGGACAAGTTTGTTTTGGTATTCATTGACAATATCCTAGTATATTCTAAAACAAAATAACAAGAAGAAGAACACCTAAGGATAGTTTTGCATACTTTAAGAAAACACAAACTGAATGCTAAATTCAATAAGTGTGACTTTTATCAGAAGAAAATACAGTATCTGGGACACGTAATATCTGAAAAAGGTATTGCGGTCAATCCTGAGAAAATAAGAGCCATCATGGAATGACCAATCCCTAAGGACGTAGGGGACATCCGGTCATTCATGGGAATCACCAGATATTAGCATAGATTTATAAATGGGTTTTCCAAGATTCCATACCCTATCACATCATTACAAAATAAGGGAATGAGGTTTAACTAGTCATAGAAATGTCAGGACAGTATTAATAACTTATAGGAATTTTTAACAACTGCACCCATTTTAAAGGTAGCAGACCCATAAAAAGACTTCACGGTCTGTGTGGATGAAAGTAAAGAAGGTTTGGATGGTGTCCTGACTTAGTAAGGGCACATTATTTGTTATGAGTGCCGAAAACTAAAGGAAAATGAACGAAACTACGACACTCGTGACTTAGAATTGGTAGCTATAACACACACCTTAAAGATGTGGCAACATTATATAATGGGCAGAAAACTTTTTTTATTGATTGATAACAACGATGCAATTTTTTTTTTTATTCAACCAAACCTTAACGCAACGCAAGAAAGATGGTTGGCCTTCTTGAGTGAATTTTACTTTGAGGTAAGACACATCGAGGGTAACAAAAACAAGGTGGTTGATGCCTTGAGCAGGAGAGTTCATGGGTTGTTTGAAATAAACATTAGCAGGGAAGAAAGCAATATTGATCAAAGGATAAAGGTTACAGGTAATAATGATGATAATTACACTAAAAAAGTGGAAAATTTACGAAATAATACAAAAAATCCAGTCAAAACAAATATGATTTTGGACAGAAATGGTCTACAATGATTTAAAAATAGAATTTACATACTAGATTCGACTGAATTAAAGTTAATAGTTTTGGACGAAATACACAAGAAACCATATTCTAGACATCTGAAATACCAGAAAATGATAACAACACTAAGGAATTTATTTTATTGGCCTAATATGAAGGGAAAAACAACATAATACTTATCTAAGTGTCAATATTTTCAACAGGTGAAAACTAAACAACAACATCCAGCCATCCTGTTGCATCCCTTACTTGTCCTGGAATGGAAATGGGAGACTATATCACTCAAATTTATTACAGATTTTCCTAGAACTCAAAAACATAATGATTCAATTATTGTGGTAATCGATAAGATTAGTAAGTCTACACACTTTATTCCCATAAAGTTTACCTTTAAAGATATTAACATCGCTGAAATATTCATGAAGGAAATTTTTTAGGTTGCATGGTATTCCTAAAATGGTGATTTCAGATAGAGACATAAAATTTACATCTACATTTTGGAAAGAATTGTTTGCAGGGTTAAATATTAACTTGAATTTCAACAAAAATTATCAACTAGAAATGGATGGGTAGACCAAATGAACAAGCCAAATCATGGAAGATATGATATGGATGTACGTAAGGACAAAATCAAGCAAGTGGGAAGACTACCTTCACTTGGTGGAATTTGCATACAATAATGGTTACCAAACATCGGCTAAGATGAACCCCTTCGAAGTATTGTAGGGAAGAAAGTGTATGAATCCAATTAGCTGAGATAATCCAATTGGAAAATTCATGATGGAACAGGATATTATCCAGGAAATGGAGAGTATGGTAAGAATATTACAACATATTTTAAAAGAGGCACAGGACAGATAAAAAAGTTACGCGGACCTGAAAAGGAGACACCTGGAATTTCAAGTGGGAGACCATGTCTATTTAAAAGTCAAAGCCAAAAGAATTTCACTAAAGCTATGGAACTGTGTCAAGTTGGCACCCAGGTTTTTTGGTCCTTTTGAGATATTAGCTCGAATTAGACCTGTGGCATGTCAACTTGCACTTCCTGCCAATCTAGAAATTCATAATGTATTTCATGTTTCTTTGTTAAAGAATTATGTTCATTACCCTACTCATATGATCAATTGGAACTTGGTGCATGTGGAACTAGAAGGCGAGTTCCAAGTGGAACCTCTGTACATTCTAGACAAGAGAGAAATAACACTACGGAACAAAGTCGGCGTCCAGGTAAAAGTGAAATGGAAGCTCTTTAGCCGTGAGGAGGCCACTTGGGATTTGGAGGGAGATTTGCAGAAATCTCATCCAACCTTCTTCCGAGAAAGGGAAGAACACTGAGGAAAGTGTTTCACTGAAGGTGGAAAGGATGTAACATCCCCAAAAATAAATTATTTTAAAATCTGAAAATACTTAGGAATTTATTTTTCATTTTTGGTAAATTCAAAATTTGGAAAATTATTTCCATTTATGGAAATTCTGAAGTTTGAATTTAGTTAATTGTGAGTTATGATTATGATTATTGGGCAAAGATATGATTTGACCCAACCAACTTTTTGACTATGACACTTGTAAAAAACAAATACTTTTGTATTTATTGTGGATGGAAAAATGGAACAGCTAGGTTAAAATAAACTAACCATGACTACATGAGTGGGGAACTACCTCAGGGATGAATGTTACAAGTGGAAAATCAGGAATTGGCCATTGGAAACCCCTGAAAATCATGGATTTGAAAAGATGTGAAACTTCCCAAGGGGAAAAGACCTAGGAACAAAGTCATTTGGATAAATATAACATATGGGAGGAGGCAGGACGATGCCTAGTATGTTGGGGAAATAATTATCTCTTGTTTTTATGAACACTATTTTATGAGTGTGAGGCAAGGATAAGTTGTTGGAGTTGAAGGAACATTGTTGAGGAGGAGTTCTAAATTTCTCCCTCATGGATTAATGGTCAGGCTAGGGTTTGAACAGAGTAAGTAGATTTGTTGTTTCGTTCTATGGTTGGGAGGAACTTGGTTGTTCCTTTTGTTGTCCCATCTTTTGTTCAGATAAGTACTCCTATCTATTGTTTGTTGAATTATTTTATTGTATGATAGCTAATTCAAATGAACTGATATGTACGATGAACCTTGGAAGTTGATTATATTATGAAATAAAGTAATAAGGTTACTGGATGTTAACTGCTTAGGTATAGTTTGAGTTTGTTAATCAAATAATTACTGAAGTTTCTATGTATTAGTTGTTATAATTACAGTCTGATTTTAGTTAACGAGATCAGATATGAAACCCTGGTGTATTAGCTATGGCAGGTATCTAGTAGATACCTGTAAGTAAAATAAAAATATATTTTCATCGCTATTTAAATTTCCTATAATACATATGAAGTATTTACACATGGATATTCAATTTTGTTTTCCAAGTTCTATTATTTACACAAACACACACATATACACATATGGTTGTAGGGTAAGTATGTAGGACTATTGTGATAGTTAAGTATACCAAACGGAATAAATGCCAAACGAGAACTTAGAAGAATTATCCATATATGCATATATAGATATATAAATATATGTATAGTTGTTGTAACAAACTTTGCATAACTATTTTCCACATCTAACTACTCATACAGTAAGGTTATCGGTTCTTAGACATGTGATAAATGGAGTAAATCTCATATTATTATGTCTATGATAATTGTATAGAGTTGTACAGTCCAGTTATTCCACCCGACAGGGTCCTCCATTGATATACAATAACTCGAGAGCAAAGAGTATTTAAATTAAAATACATAATTGGCCTAGTAAGTTAGATAAGTAACCAAACTCTGCAATGCTAGGATGAATAACGATGAAACATAAAAAATCTCATAAAAATGGGTTTTCTATTCTTGTTAGTTCTGTAACAATTACAGAGATAAAGAATTAGCCATCCATATGAGCCTGAACGATTTTTCCCCATGATAATAGCATTCTAGAATAGAATCATATCATTTCCTTAGAAACCTAGGGCACCCCCTTAAGAGTAGTAAAATGAAACCCAAATACCTTTTCTTGCGCATGGCACGTTCTTGAATCTGGAATTTTGAAGGGTCAAAGTCCCTGGAAAGAAACATAAATTCATCATTAGTAATTATCCAACAAAAGTTAAAGGAATGTAACATTTACTAGAGAGGATTAAGAAAGGAAATTTTACAGAACTTCACTTGTGATTTGGGAAAACTGATGTCCTTTTTCCATTCGCGTTTTGGATGAACAGACGTCCCTAGTTCGAAGGGGAAAGTGGACCAAGAACTTTCTGATGGGTACCCTCGCAGCAACAGGGGTCCCATCGTTAGATTGGTTATAAAATTATATAAATCAAACCTTTTAAGATATAAATAAATAAACAACAGTAACACCACAAGAATTGCAAATCCGAACTACAAGGGTTCACGTGGTATGTGTATGTTGAATGTATGAATAAAGTCCGAGTATCGATTTAAATATTGCATGCAGAAGAGAATTCATTGCTCAAAATTTTAAAAAAAGAGTTAAATGCTATATGCCAAATACATTTATCAAATTCTAAACATTGATTCACTATCTATGTTGGAGAGAATGCATTGCTCGAAGTTTTAAATACAGTTTTAATATTATATGTTGAATACGAGGCATCGAATGGTATTTTCCACACATAGACAACGATATTAGCATAATAAAAGATGTTAACCCCAAATATAATTACAGACTTAAATAATTGTATGTTGGAGGGTGCTTCTTAAAAAATTATTCAGTGCACAGAACCCCACCTTATATATATAGATATATACTGAATGGAAAATACAGTAATCTTTTAAAAAGAAATTACAGTCATAGGAGTCAACTAGTGGTTTGAAGGAATCTACAAAATGGTGGACCCCCAAGAAAACTCAGTATAACAATACCCAACATAGACAAAGAAATGTTATAACATCTTATAGAAAATAGATTGCTTTTACCCGAACATAGTGGAACATGCAACACACAATGTGGGTTTTCGAGGTGCATACTGAGGAAAAACTTATACAATCAAGTTTTCTAGATAGACATCGATATTAGGGAAGAGTATCAATTCGTAAGTCTTTCCCATACCCTGCTAAGCCAACATTATGGACTATAACTCCTGTGTAGATTCACAGAGACTCAACACCAGGTCACGACGCATAAAGATCGGGGAAACCCATAAAAGAGAATAAAGGGACGACGACAAACCATATGAGTAAAATATATATGTTAAACCTGATAAAATTACCGTGCAATATTGTTGAAGTCAAAAACAATAATGCAAAACAATGAGGTTTTGGAAATGTTTTAGAACAAAAAAATAAAGAAGTATCCTTACCTGGTTCTAGGTGGCGACTAGTTAGCAACTCAATTATCCATTCTTATTCCACCCAGGATGAACCTTCTCCATAGAATATAAACTTCGAATCTCCGCATAAATCTTTGGAGAAGTTTCACAGAGTGACAAAGATGAAAGGAGGGAACAAAACCTAATTAGACCTTTTCGGAAGCAAAGTGAGAAATAACTAATGAACCTGTATCTTTCCATGTGACTATTGGGAGGTGGCCTACTATGATTTGGACACGAAGGCCAGATGACATGCCTCATAAGGGATCCTACATAGACCACCATTAAGTCACTGTACATAGGTTCAATGCGACCCTTACAATCACACTTCCTTTTCCCATGTTGAGTTAATGCAAAGGAGTGTGATGTTTCAAGACTTCACTTTTGTAACTATCGAGGTTAATCTCTCATTTTAGTTAGGGTGTAATGATCGGTTAGTTATCGTTACATAACTCATAAAGGAAGGATGTCTCCTTTGGACCCCAACGATATATGAACAACTCCTTTAACGCTAAAATGGACCAGGAACTAAACTCATCCGATTTTTTCGTAATTGGCCAAACTAAGACTAAAAACCTAAAGTCACATCTATAGTAAGACTGTGTCTTGTGTAGTGAAAAGTATATGATTAATGGTACCCTTTGTTTTCATTTAAACTAGTATATTTTTATACACATTAATACTATCCAGAAATAAACATGAAATTTGTCGAGACCTTTGAAAATTACCCAACTGAAATACTCATATCCTAGAAATGAGATTAATGAAAGACCTTAATAGTATAAACTGCAATATATAATGGAATTTAATATATTAGTAGGTTATATATATATAAGGACATTTTGAAATACTATTAACAACATCCATTTATGTTAGAAATTTCAAGGAATTCGAGAGGCTAGCATTGCTAAGGCCATCCCTAGTTATACATATGACTACTATATAACATGAGTGGCTTCAAGAATAAAATCCTCACAATGATAAAAAGTTATGTAAACATAATCCTTTCCATAGTTGAAAAGAAATGACATCTACCCTTTTAACTTGTCCGTATGTCTTTTGAATATGTTGTTCATAAAAAAAGAGAGTTAATGTCCCTAACAAAAAAATAAAAATATTTGGTTAATATGGGGATCATTACATATGGTATCAGAGAAAAGGTTACAACAATTGGACTATAACGACCCTGCTTAAATAGGTGTACATTATTATTAATTATAATTAATTTAATAATATAATTGTCCTAAAAGATTAGCTAAACCATAATTATTTCTTAAAATAACATTAGCTAATTAATTATTATTAATTAGTTATTCATGATTGTTAATGATTAATTTAAGTATTAATTAATTCATTAATTAATAAGGTAAATAAATAAAAGGAGGATAATAAATTATATTATTAAATTAATTTACGTACCCAATACGGGATAACATATTAACTACAAGGGATAAGATATTAAATAAAGGGGATAAGGGGCATTAACGGGAAAGGATAAGAAGGGAATAAATGAGTTAGGTAGGGAGTAAATGAGGCAGGGGGAAGTCGGTGAAGGAGGAATAAGGAAGGGAAGGAGGTTGACGGGAGAATTCTACGGGAGGTTGGGGATGGACTTTGGGAGCTCTGGGATTTGCAGAGAGAGGGGAAATTTTGGGAGTGGGATTGTATCAGTGCACCAAGGTTGCTGGGGTTTTGGGCATGGGGGCCAGGATATCCGTTGATATCCTGGAGCTAGGAAGTTACCTAGTTGGCAGGGAGGAACTAGGATTTGGGCAGTGTTTTGCAGAAGCTGTCAAGGAGGCAAGTGGCGGACAAACGGAGGTTATTAGCATCAGGTTCAGGTATTTCAAATTTTTCAATTGTTTTAATCAGTTATTAAATTTATTATATGTTGTTAAATTTAAGTTAACAAAGTTATTATTAAGAAGAATATTATTCTGTTATGAAGTTTAAAAAGTAAATTGATGGTTTTAATCTCTTTGGCCTCTACATTTGGTATCAGATCCCTGGTTCAAAATCTGGAGCCAAGGGCCTACCTACCCACCCAGAAATTTAAACAAACCCCACCCAAAAAATTAAATACCCTGAAACTCTCTAAAATTAGATATAAATCCGAGCTCCAAGCTCTAGCTCCACCTGACCTACAAGCCAAAAACATAATTTTTTTATTATTTCATTTTACACAGGTATATATATATATAAACATAATGCCCAATTGAAATTATTATAATTTTTTTTTACATATTGAAAGTAACAAACAATAAAACAAAAATAAGTTTTAGCGCTTGAACTCTGGTGTCAATTTCAATCTGATTTCCATTATTTATATTTAAATCTAGTTTTGGGCAGAGAAAATTTATATATTTTGTTTTATAAATGCCATAAACTATAACTAATAAATCGACTATACTATAAATAAATAAATAAAATTATACTACTATACTAATAAATCGACTATACTACATTGAAGTAGAGTAGTTTTACCTATTGGCCATAGGTTTACAGATCCAAGGATAAAAACACCAGTTGATCCTCCACATAATACCGACCTCCACCGCCACTAATGATCCTCAACAACAATATGGAAGTAAGTCAACGTAATTGTAATAAATGTTGTTACAATAATAAGGATAAGGAATACAATGAAAAGGATGCTATAGATTGTGTAAATCTTTTGGGTACGCATCCCCGCATACCCAAAAGTTGGTGTAACATAGAAATTATTACATTCTTTTAAAGACACAAATGATATAATTAAAGATTTATTCTTAGCTTATGAAGATGTGTTTCGTCCAGGTCTTGACTCTCTAGGTTATTGTGCAACCCCCATAATACCTTGGAGCAATTTTCCATGAATACTATTTAGTATAATTAATATATTCAGTTTTTTCATCCATTTCGGGAAACATGGAATAGTAGCATGGGTAGCAGGGTTGATCCTCAATCGTTGCTTTAAGAAGTACCCTGGCTTCCTCCATCTATAAATTTTTACACATGGATCCAAACTTAGTTGGATTGGATATGTTAGAAAGAGGATAATGCAATCTTTTATAGGGGCAAAAATATGCACAAATTTTGAGGAGATGCAGTCTGTGTAAGTTCTGACTCTTTAAGCCAATCTAGAGTAATAGTTTGATAACTTGTAATGCTACAATTTTGTTTTTCTTTTGTGTGATAGACTTTTGACCGAGATTTTTCCTCTTATGGTAAACTGATGGTATTTGCAAAAGATGGGCATTGGTGTCAGCCTCGTCCCTCACAATTACTTGGGCTGGGGTTTTCTAGGGCAAGACTGAGCAACACAAGGTTAGTCGACCTAGGAACTGAACGATTCATGCTTAGCTGGACAAAGTAGTATAGGTCTATAGGCCTTGTCACAAAAATTTGGGCATTCTCAAGGTAAGCGTAGAAGATATGCTTTGACCGTTTGATTCAAAATATAGAGACCTCAATGCGAAAAGCTAGGCTGGATCATTGTAGTTTTTGATTCATTTGTAACTAAGTGAAAAATTGTTGAGCCAACATCATGTTTTTCTCCGATTGGCACCAGAAGAGGGGCAACTTCCCACACTAACAACATGGAGATTTCACTATTGCTAAATTTACAGTTGCAAGAAATGTGTGATCCCTGGTATTAAAATTTATATTGATATAACCAGGTTGAGGAAATCGCCAATGCACTGGTAGTGAGATTCATTTTGATCGTAACATTTGAAGAAATCACTTGTAGCCTAAACTGTAGTTCATTTCCAGATAAAATTACTAAGCAAACATAAACTAAGATTACAATGGGTCTTTGAAGAATACATACTTACCTGTGAACGTTTGTGAGCCTTGTCAGAAATTGCAGTGAGGACTCACCAGACACCTGGTTTGAAAATATAAGCAGGTTGCACTGCAATCTTCTATGTTATTGTTGTTACCTCATCTTTTGAAGAGAAACTATTGGGAATTGCTATTGAGTTTGAATGAATGTGCCATGAGGGAGAACTCATGCACCCAGAATCAAGAAACATGGAGGAGGATCTCACAAGGAAGCTTGATAATGCCCACGCGCACTGCAAAATTATTTTGATAAACCAAAACAAAGCATACCAACCAATGCCCAAATGCACAAGCGCCTCAGCCACACAACTACCAAACTCAATACACAAGCTGAGACTAAGCTCTCAGTGCCAAGCTATGAAGGGAGGAGCTGCAAGCCACTACCCTAACTTCGTTGCAGCTACAGAGTGAGAGAGTCCGACTACATTCGCAGAGTGAAATAATGCATATAGGGTTTGGGAATGGAGAGCTAGGTGTAGGGTTTTGGAGGGATAAGATCCCTAGGGGGAACATGGATTTAATGCGTGCCCTCACCCGGTTTATAATATTTTTTTTTATTTACTTTTATTTTTTATTAGTTTTATATTTCATTAATTTGATTATTTCATTTTTATTTCTTTCTATAATTTTATTTATTTAATTAGTCATTCTTTTAAAAGTAATATTAGATTTAAACTTTTGATTGTTCAAAATAAAAATAAAAATAAATATATATATATATATATATATTTAGTAATAATATATATTGGTGTTTAATTAGGAAAATTAAACATATTTAAGTTTAAACATATTTTAAATTGTGTTTTAGACTAATTATAAATTTATATGATTAACCAAAAGGGGGTTAATCAATGAGAATAATTTAAATTAAATTAAATTAATTGGGTATTTTGATTTTTTTTTTATAAGTAAAACAAAAAAAATAATTATGGAGTCCGCGAGGATCGAACCCCGAACCTCCCCACTAGTCAAGTCTTTACAAAGTCCTCCTTGCCAACAGACCACACGATGTGACTTTTATAATTAATTTCACATATAAATATTCTAATTGTCATACCCAAGACCACCCACCAAGCGAAGCGTCTTGAGAAGAACACTGACGTCGAAAGGTACATAGCACTGGTGAACGCTGAAACGTGGCTATAAGTTGTGGATAATTAGTTAGATGTCGTGGTTTAATCCTATTTAATCATTAAACATGGTAATTATATAACCTTACATGAAATTTTTTTTGGGATTAGGTAAATGTTAAAATTAAACATGTTAACGGATGCTATGATAAATGCAAGAAAGTTATGAACGATAAATGTGACCCATTGATTTTGGAGGACGACTAATAATATGCCAGCATCTTGAATGCATAGCCATCATATAATGGTTTAAGGTTAAATACGATTAAAAGATCATTAATTGTGCCCATTGTCAAAAGGTGTACGCCTTTCGGCGTAAATTAATAAACATAAGGTCAGAAGTCACTTTAATCAAGTTGTAAGAGAAAAGTTAAAAGGGCTTAGACTAGGAAAAGCGGGAAGGAGGCGGCATATGCACTAGGAGAGTAAGCCTAGGAAGTGGCAAGTGAGGTGCAAGGCTAACGTAGCTACAGGGCAAAGGAACCAATAGTTATTTTTGTAGGGGCGAAGAAATCAAGCTTAGATGCTTAAACCTAACCCTAACCTAGCCAATCCCCTAATGGAGTAATGTCTGTTTACAGACAAGTAAAGAAAACTTACACCTAACCCTATTTCTAGTTTGAGTAGCACCAATTTGTAACATCCTGGAACTCACCTTGACAACTTTGGTGGATGCAGGTCAAAGCATATAGGATGGTCAGGACTCAAGGGAGTCGAGGCAGGGGAGCGTCGTCGCAAGCAAAAATAACACTTCCAGCGCCACCACCACCATCGCCCAAACTAGCCCTCATACTGTGCTCATTGGAAGCCATTAACGAGACTTTAAAGGGGCGACAACAGGTAGGGACTAAAGTGTAACCCCCACCGTCTGGAACGGGTAATATAGAAGCGTCAAGGGATTCACGGGGAGGACCTCCACCTGAAGACATCACACGAGAACTACAGAAGATCAAACTTCTGGAGCTTGTCAGAGGTCATTCTAGTGAACGCGCGAAAGCATGGTTGGAAGGCATGACAAGGTGTTTTTCCTTAAGGGACTATGCGTCCAATTCAAAGGCAAAGATTGCCATTTTTCAGTTAAGAGACAGCGCTTTGAACTGGTGGGGCAACTTGGAAAGACAACTGCACCTTACCCCAGACACAATATGTTGGCAACTTTTCGAGGAGAGGTTCTGAAGGAAATATCTACCAGCATACTACGAGGAACAACAAGTAGGGGCGTTTCATGCCTTAGTACAGGGAAACAGAACTGTAGAGTAATATGAGATTAGTTTTATGGAACTTGTCAAATATGTGTCGTATATGGATAAGGACCAATGACAGGAAGAGTGCTTTGTCTATGGATTGAACCCTAGGAAAAGAGCTATGGTGCGGATGTGGAAACCATCTTCTGTGGCAGAGGTGGTGAAAAATGCGCGTTACGCATAAGAACATATGAACTTGACCGGGGGTACAAGACCGATGTTTTCGCATCGCCCAGGGTTCGTAGGAAAGGCCCCGAGGAAATTTCCTAGGGGAGGGGGCTCAAGGCCACTGCCATATAGTAACATAGTCATGCCAAGGACAATAGCTACAAGGATTTGAATGGCAGCAAGTGCAACATCTCGTTCATCGCCAACGGTGAAGACAGGTCCACGACCATCGCAGGGAACAACTAGTAGGGGGAGGGGTTCCAGAGGAAGGAACTCATTTCAGAGATAGTCACATAACAATGCATAGGTTCAATCTTGTGTTACCTGTTGGAGGTGCGAAGGACCCCATTACCAGTGCGACTACCCAGAGTTACAATCAAGGTTCGTACATAGAGAAGGAAAGGCACCGATGGGGAGAGCAAGTAGCAACCACCATATTTACACAACGGTTAATAACCTTCAGGACGAACATCAATCCATGGTGGTGGAGTGATCAGGTATGCTAAATCATATCAATGTTAAGATTTTGTTTGATTCTGGTGCGACAGATAGTTTCATTTCACCATCTACATTAGAAGAGAGTGGGTTGGTAGCCTACGAGCACGATGACTTTAAACAAGTCGAGATGGCTTCAGGGGAAAAAAAAGTAGTAGGACCTAGTGCTGATAATTGTATAGTAGACCTGGGAGTGTGCACTACTAGGTTGAAGGTATACGTCACTGATCTTGGGGCATATGACCTAATCATTGGAATGGATTGGTTAGCAGCTCATCGAGCTTTGGTAGATTGATTCGCAAAGAGGGTGCTTTGTGTTGATGATGAAGGAAGACCAGTAGAGATCCAGGGTGTACAGAGAAAAGTGTCGTTATGATTTATATCAACTATGATGGTTAAGTGATGCTTGAGGAAAGGGTGTCGACTTTACGTAGTGGAAGCAGTGAATGAAAGGAAGGGACCCTCATTGGATCAGTATCTGGTATTGTCAAAATTTCAAGATTTTTTCCCGAACGAGTTACCAGGGTTACCTCCTGAAAGGGAGCTTGATTTTACTATAGAGCTAAAACCTGGAGCATAACCAATATCCAAGACTCCATATCGGATGACAGCGCCGGAACTTTGTGAATTACAAATGCAGTTGAAAGAGTTACTCGACGTAGGGCTAATAAGGGCCAGTGTTTCACCTTGGGGCGCACCAGTAATTTTTGTAAAGAAGAATGATGGATCCTTATGACTGTGTATAGACTACAGGGACTTGAACCGTGCTACAGTGAAAAATAGGTACCCGATGCCTCGAATAGATGACCTCTTCAATCAGATTAAAGGAGAAGTGGTATTCTCAAAGATTGATTTGCGATCAGGGTATCATTAGTTAAGGATTAAGGAAAGTGATATCCCAAAAACTGCCTTTTGAACTCGGTTTGGACATTATGAGTTTGTTGTAGTACCTTTCGGATGGACCAATGCGCCAGTAGTATTCACGAGCCTCATGAACAACGTATTCTAGAAATACTTAGACCGTTTTGTACAAGTCTTTTTATATGACATCCTCATCTATTCCAAAAATGAAAGAGAACACGAGGAACACTTGCGAATAGTGTTGTCATTCCTTAGAGAGAACAAATTGTATGGGAAATTGTCAAAGTGTTCCTTCTTCTAGAAAGAGATCCACTTTTTAGGTCACATCATTTTCGGCAAAGGAATCTCTGTGGACCCAGAAAAGCTAAAGGCCATTATGGAGTTGTCAGTGCCGAAAAATTCCCATGAGGTAAGAAGCTTCATGGGGCTAGCAGGTTATTATCGGAGATTTGTAGAAGGATTCTCAAAAACAATGAAACCCATCACCACCTTGCAACACAAGGGGGTCAGGTATGAATGGACAGAAGAGTGTGATAGTGCATTCATTGATCTCAAGAGGTTACTAACAAGTGCGCCAATTCTACGAGTGTCGAATATGGAAAAGGACTTCACAGTCTGCACGGATTCCTCGAAGCAAGGGTTGGGAGCTATGCTAATGCAGGATGGAGGAGTGATAGCTTATGCATCAAGGAAGTTGAAGAAACATGAGGTGCTATACATGACTCATGATTTAGAGTTGGTAGTTGTAATGCTAGCTCTAAAACTTTGGAGGCACTATCTTGTTGGGAGAAACTTTGAGCTCAAAATGGACCATCAAAGTTTAAAACATCTCTTCACTCAAAGAGATCTGAATGCTAGGAAAAGGTGATGGAGTGAGTTTATGAGTGAGTACGATTTTGGTATTTCGTACATCAAGGGAGATGAAAATGTGGTCACAGATGCCTTGAGTAGGAGACCACGTATCTTCTCCTTGGTAACCTTAAAGGTCAATCTGAAGGAACATGTGTTGTCACAACTCCCAGGAGACAGTTGCTATTTAAAGGTTACTTCAAACCTTCAGGGAAGGAGGTAGTTAGACCCAAAGTATGAAGGATATAATCTGGAAACAGACGGATTTTTAAGATACCGAGCAAGGATGTACATCCCTGAGAATGGGGATATTCAAAGCATCATACTGAAGGAATCCCATAGATCACTTTATTGTGCGCATCGGGGAGTGAAGAAGATGTACGCAGATATGAAGAAGCTCTTATTTTGGGTAGGCATGAAGCGTGATGTAGTCCATTTCGTCTCCAAATTCCTAGAGTGTCAACAAGTGAAAGCCGACGACCATCACCTGACAGGCCTCCTACAACCACATGATGTCCCTATGTCCAAGTGGGAAGTCATCTCTATCTATTTTGTTGTGGGGTTTCCGCTCACATCTCATAGACACGATGCCATTCTTGTCATAGTGGATAAGTTAACCAAGAGTGCTCATTTTATTCCGGTTAGAGACACCTACGATGTCACTAATGTGGCACGTGTGTTTGTAAGCGAGGTTATCCATTTTCACGGAATACCTAAGAAGATCATTTCAGATAGGGACTCCAGATTCACTTTTAGGTTTTGGACAAGTTTACAGTCAGCGTTGGGGACTTAGTTGAACTTAAGCACAACTTATCATCCTGAAACAGATGGGCAAACTGAGAGAGTAAATCAAGTCATGGAGGAAATGCTTAGGATGTATGTAATGGATAATCAAACCCAGTGGGAGAAGTACCTACCTTTGGTAGATTTTTCCTACAATAACAGTTATCATAGCTCCATCGGAATGCCACCCTATGAAGATTTGTATGGGAGACCATGTAAAATTCCATTGAGTTGGGATAGACTAGAAGACCGAGTAACAATTGGGACAAAATTGATTCAAGAAATGGAGTAACAACTAATTCAGATTAGGCAGAGATTAAAGGAAGCACAAGATAGGCATAAAAGCTATACAGATGCACACAGGACCGACCGAAGTTATGAAGTGGAAGACCAGGTTTTCATTCGTATCAGGACAAATAAGAGTACCATACAGTTCGGGAAGGGGACAAAGCTGTCACCTCAGTTTATAGGACCATTCAGGATCCAACAGAAAATTGGACCCTTTGCTTATCGTCTCGTACTGCCACCCCACTTGCATAAAACTCATAATGTATTTCATGTATCTTTTTTACGTCATTATGTTGATGATGAATCACATAAACTAAATTAGAAGGAATTGCAGGTATCGGACGTGGGAACCCTCACAGTAGAACCATTACGCATATTGGACCGTAGAGTCTGACAACTCAGGAATCATCTGGTATACCAAGTTAAGGTCCAGTGGGACAAGTATAGTCCAGGATCTACTACTTGGGAAGATGCTGAGACACTACGGCGAGACTATCCCTCACTATTTTGACCACCTCGAGAACATGTTTCTCGAAGGTGGGGTGTATGTAACACCACCTTTTGACTTAGAAAGCCAGGATTACCTGAGGACTATATACTTTATTTTCTAAGTCACAGTGAAACTATTAAGTGATACACTTAAAATTTACAATTTATGAACTTTTATGAATGTTTAAATGTTATTGATGATGATGTATATGATGCGATATACTACGTGCATGTAAATTTTATGAATGTTTAAATGTTATTGATGATGATGTATATGGTGCGACACATTGTGAGAATGCATAATTTTATGAATGTTTAAAATACTACTAGAATGATGTTGGATATGATGCAATCTATTGGGGTAAATGATAATCTTATGAATGGGTGTCAAAAATTGAATTATGAGATATTATGAGATCTATTTCTAAGTGGAAAACTTTGATGTTAATTTATCGGTACACGGATACCAAATTGAAATGATGATAGTATGCAATTACATGATGATAATGCATAGAAATGTATGAGTTTTTGTTACAGACTAATCTGCAGGTTACGGGCTATGAAATAGCCAAGGGATAATGATGATGAAAGTGGATATCAAGACCACTAACCGAGAAACATTATGGTATGAATATTGTATGTGAAATTTATATTGGTTTGGATACATTGCTATGATATGTGGACCAATGCATGATTTCAGGTGATGACACTGCCCAAAACTGAATAAATGATGACAAAACCTCTAGCAACATGGTGCCACTGTATATTCCATTGTAGGGTGTGGACCCTATTCCTGTTAGGAGGGGTGGAGGCATTTCCCACTGTGTATCCTCCATTGTAGGGTGTGGACCCTAGTTATTATTAGGAGGGGTGGATGCATTTCCCACCGTGTATCCTCCGAAACCTGAAATCATGGGAAGACGGTGTTAGTTCACACTCCCCAAGACGTGTGATGATGACTGTCAGATGCCTGCTAGGGAATTTTGGTCGAGATAGCGACACTTACACTTAAGGGTTCTATTTGGAGTTAGGTCAATATAGTTGACACTCCAAGATAGTCTAGCAGAGGACAGATAGGAATGGAGATGGAAGTAGGTTAGGGAGGAAAGATGAGTAGTAATAGTTGAGAAAGTATGGAGATCTGTCTTGTGGTGGAAGTTAATGTTTTCCCTTCAAAAAAAAACAAAAAGAGAAATGTGTATATATGAATATTCATTATTACGTAACTAAACCAAAGTTGTTTAAAATAAAATTGTTGAACCGGATAATAGTAATTAAAGGATTTCTCAAACAATTGATTGGTTTGTTGTCTTTTATAAAAGACTAGTCTTGCTGACTGGATTGGATGCGTACATAAAATACTACAGGATGACAATTTGATCATTAGTACATGCATGAGAATTGTATGTACTAGCTACACATGCATTTCTTGTAAATATACACTACTATGTATGAGTTTTCTTGACTTACTTTCTAATAATGTCAGTTAGTTGTTATGAATGTGTGAACCGTGTTTCTTTTCCTTGTACCATAAGATACCTTAACTTTGGGATGAAGTTTCCTGAAGGGTGGGTGTATGTAACGACCCTGCTTAAATAGGTGTACATGATTATTAATTATAATTAATTTAATAATATAATTTTCCTAAAAGATTAGCTAAACCATAATTATTTCTTAAAATAACATTAACTAATTAATTATTATTAATTAGTTATTCATGATTGCTAATGATTAATTTAAGTATTAATTAATTCATTAATTAATAAGGTAAATAAATAAAAGGAGGATAATAAATTATATTATTAAATTAATTTACGTACCTGATACGAGATAACATATTAACTACAAGGGATAAGATATTAAATAAAGGGGATAAGGGGCATTAATGGGAAAGGATAAGAAGGGAATAAATGAGTTAGGTAGGGAGTAAATGAGGTGGGGGGAAGTCGGTGAAGGAGGAATAAGGAAGGGAAGGAGGTTGACGGGAGCATTCTATGAGAGGTTGGGGATGGATTTTGGGAGCTCTGGGATTTGTAGAGAGAGGGGAAATTTTGGGAGTGGGATTGTATCAGTGCACTGGGGTTGCTTGGGTTTTGGGCACGTGGGCCAGGATATCCATTGATATCCTGGAGCTAGGAAGTTACCTAGTTGGTAGGGAGGAACTAGGTTTTGGGCAGTGTTTTGCAGAAGCGGTCAAGGAGGCAAGCGATGGACAAACGAAGGTTATTAGCATCGGGTTCAGGTATTTCAAATTTTGCAATTGTTTTAATCAGTTATTAAATTTATTATATGTTGTTAAATTTAAGTTAACAAAGTTATTATTATGAATAATATTATTCTGTTATGAAGTTTAAAAAATAAATTGATGTTTTTAATCTCTTCGGCCTCTACATGGACCTTAAAAAGGGCCAAAAGTATCTTCTTAACACATATTTTTGTTTCATAAAGAAACTAGAAAACCAATTACTGTTACAAACAGAAAAAAATCATTTCTATTGTGAAGCATGGAAGCATAGAATGACGTAGATATCTTACTTGAGGAGAATCTTGAGAAAAGGCCTCCTGAAGAACAGAGGAAAAATAATGATGGAAGTTCTCCTATCAGGGTTCTAGAAACAATGAGAAATCTCATTGTGGAGTTGCAAGTTTTAAAATAGAACAATGAGAAACTAAAAAAGGCACAACAAGAATAACATGAAATAAATGTAGTACTATTGAGGAGCATAGTAACAAAGAAGATCCCAAAGGACAATAATGAGGAAGAAGAGGTCAGGAAAAGGGACTCCAAAAATTCTAGTCCTGAAGGAGACAAAGGAGATAGGTCTTCCGAAGGTACAACATCAACTGAAGATAAAACAAAATCAGGAATAAAAATGAAACAGGTGGACCATCTTGAGGGAGAGTTTAAGAAAATCAAATCGTCCACCTTTGATGGGGAATCTAGAATATGGGAGGACGTTGAAGCATGGTTATTGTACATTAAAAAGTGTTTCCAAATCTACAACTATTCTAGCAATATGAAGGTTAGAATGGCCATCTATAATATGAAAGGAAAAGAAAGCATATGGTGGCAGGACCTGAACTTGGCCAAGGGTCTAAAGGAAAAACAAATGGAGTGGTCTGATTCTAATAAGTACTTTAAGAAACGATATTTATCTGAAAGTTACTATGAAAAAAAAACTAAAGAGTATTATCAAGTACTACTCCATCAAATGGCTTTGGACGATCTGACAAAAAAATTCTTGGAATTATTAAGCTTTGTGCCTTACATCCGGGAGGAAAAAGTAAAAATCCATCAATTCCTAAGGTGTTTACCACAATCCTATAAGGACATAACCAAATTTGACAATCCCAAGTCTTTGAGTGAAGTTTTCAGGAAGGCCCGAAAGTGTTACAACCAATACAAACAACGATCATAATTTCCCAAGGCTTGCAAGGACAAGAAACAAGACCAAATGAACTAGCGGAATAAGAGATATCAACCAACCCCTTTCTAGAATGCATCAAAGAATTTTCCAAGGAAATAATTTCACACCAACAACCAAAACACACAAAGAGGTGGTAAACCAATCAATCCAGGAACAAAGAAGTTTGGGGACAACCCCAGAGAACCGTTAAAATGTTGGGAATGTGGAGAACCTAAATTATAGAGTAAATGTCCACATTTGACTTAAATAGCTAGGACTACAGTGCACAATCTACAGGAAGGCTCTATAGTGGGAGATGTAGGAAGAAGCTTACATCAGATCAATGCAGTCGTGGATGGCCGGCAAGCGGATCACCAATCCGCTATAGTGTAAATTGAAGGTAAAATTAACCATACTCGTATTTATGTCTTTATTGATCCTTGAGCTACGCTGAGTTATATTGCTCTTGGTGTATTAGATTCAAATAAACATAAATAACTAAACATGCAAAATCTTGGCTCGTACAACTAGCAACAGGGACAAAAAGAAAAGTATCCAATTTTATTTCTTACTGTGAATTCAGTTTAGGGGGTCAAAACACAAATATAAATCTGAACATTCTACCTCTAGGGTCTTATGACATAATTATCAGAATGGATTGGTTAGAAAGGCATAAAGAAATTTTATATTGTTATGAAAAATCACTCAAGTATAAAGACAAAAACAACATTGTTAGGACAATTCAAGGTATGAAAAAACCAATCTTAGTTAGTCATATTTTAACAATGTAATTTAAGAAGTGCATGAGAAAAGGTTGTCGAATTTATATTATCCAAGTGAAAAATCTATTGGAAAAACAAAATAAGCATATCTTAGAATATTTTGTCGTCTTACATGACTTTAGAGATGTGTTTGTTGACAAGATACCTGAATTTCCCCCAATGAGAGAGATAGACTTTTCTATCAATCTTGTACCTGGTTCAATTCCTATATCTAGGGCACCTTACTAAATGAGTTTACCCGAATTAACAAAATTAAAGATTCAATTACATGAAATGTTGGAAAATAACTACATTATTCCAAGTCTATCACCATGGGGAGCACTAGTCCTTTTTGTTAAAAGGAAAGATAGAACTCCTAGATTATGCATCGGTTATCGACAATTAAACAAAATGATTGTTAAGAACAAGTACCCCTTACTTAGGATCAATGACCTGTTCGATCAAGTAGGTAAGGAAAAGATTTTTTCTAAATTGGATTTAAGATCCGGTTATCACTAGGTTAGGATAAAAGATGAGGACATAAGTAAAACCACTTTTAGAACGAGATAAGGACATTACAAAGTTGTTGTGATATTGTTTGGTCTTATTAATTCACTAGCCACATTTATGTGTTTAATGAACAACATTTTCAGTCAGTACTTGGACAAGATTGTTTTGGTATTCATTGACAATATCCTAGTATATTCTAAAACAGAAGAAGAACACCAAGAACCCCTAAGGATAGTTCTTTAAACTTTAAGAAAACACAAACTATATGTTAAATTCAATAACTGTGACTTTTATCAGAAGAAAATATAGTACCTAGGACACGTAATATCTGAAAAAGGTATTGCGGTCGATCTAGAGAAAATAAGAGCCATCATGGAATGGTCAATCTCTAATGATGTAGAGGAAATTAGGTCATTCATGGGAATCCTCGGATATTACCGCATATTTATAGAGGCATTTTCCAAGATTCTATACCCTATCACGTCATTTCAAAAGAAGGGAACCAAGTTTAACTAGTCATAGAAGTGTCTGGACAATTTTAATAAGTTAAAGGAATTGTTAACAACCACACCCATTTTAAAGGTAGCAACCTGGACAAAGACTTCATTGTCTATGTGGATGCAAGTAAATAAGGTCTTGGTGGTTTCCTAAATTAGGAAGGGCACATTGTTTGTTATGAGTCCTGAAAACTAAAGGAACACAAGAAAAACTATGTCATTCATGACTTATAATTGGCATTTGTAATACGCGGCTTAAATATGTGGTGACAATATATAATGGGCATAAATTTCTATTATTGACTGATAACAGCGATGTGAAATTTTTGTTTAGTCAACCGAACCTTAACACAAGGCAAGCAAGATGGCTGACCTTCTTGAGTGAATTTGAATTTGAGGTAAGACACATCAAGGGTAAGGAAAACAATGTGGTTGATGCCTTGAGTAGAAGAGTTCATGGGCTATTTGAAATAAACATTAGCAAGGCAGAAAACAATCTTGACAAGAGGATAAAGGTTGTGGGTAATAATGATGATAATTACACTAAAATAGTGGGAGATTTTCGAAATAATACAGAGAATCCATACAAAACAGATTTGAGTTTGGACATAAATGGTCTACTACGATTCAAAAACATAATTTACATACAAGATTTGACTAAATTAAAGTTAATAACTTTTGACAAAATACACAAGAAACCATATTTTGGTCATCCGAGATAGCAGAAAATGGTAACAACACTAATGAAGTTATTTCATTGCCCTAATATGAAGGGAGAAACAACAGAATACTTATCTAAGTGTCAATATTGTCAACAGGTGAAGACTTAACACCAACATCCAGCTAACCTATTGCATCCCTTACCTGTGCTGGAATGGAAATGGGAGACTATATCACTCGACTTTATTACAGGTTTGCCTAGAACTAAAAAACATAATGATTCAATTACGGTGGTAATAAATAATATTAGTAAGTCTTCACACTTTATTCATGTAAAGTCTACTTTTAAAGCTATTAACATCTTTGAAATATTCATGAAATAAATTTTTAGGCTGCATGGCATTCCTAAAATGGTGATTTCAGATAGAGACGTAAAATTTACATCTACTTTTTGGAAAGAATTGTTTGTAGGGTTAAATACTAACTTTAATTTCAACATAATATAACATCCACAAATGGATGGGCAGACCAAAGGAACAAACCAAGTTGTTGAAGATATGCTACGAATGTATGTAAGGAAAAAACCAAGCAAGTGGGAAGACTACCTGCACTTGGTTGAATTTCCATAGAACAATGGTTACCATACATCAACTAAGATGATCCCCTTTGAAGTACTGTATGACAGAAAGCGTATGACTCTGATTAGCTGGGATAAACTAGTTGAAAGAATCATGAAGGGACCATAGATTATCCAGGAAATGGAGAGTACGGTAATAACATTACAACATAATTTAAAAGAGGCACGAGACATAAAGAAAAGTTACACGAACCTGAAAAGGAGACACCTGGAATTTCAAGTGGGAGACCACATCTATTTAAAAGTCAAATCCAGAATAAGTTCACTAAATCTAGGGAACTGTGCCAGTTGGCACCCATGTTTTGTAGTCCTTTTGAGATCTTAGCTCGAATTGGACCCATGGCATATCAAATTGCACTTCCTTCCAATCTAAAAATTCATAATGTATTTCATGTTTCTTTGTTAAAGAATTAATTTCATGACCCTACTCATATGATCAAATGGAACTTGGTGCAGGTGGAACCAGAAGGCAAGTTCCAAGCAGAACCTCTATGCATTCTGGACATGAGAGAAATAGCACTACGGAACAGAGCCTTCGCACAGGTAAAAGTGCAATGGAAGCACTTTATCCCTGAGGAGGCCACTTGGGATCTGGAGAGAGATTTGTAGAAATCTCATCCAACCTTATTCTGAGAAAGGGACAAACAATACAACTACCAATGATGAAAGTAGGACCAGGGTGTGTGATAGGACTACAATATCATGTGTTTCTGAGACAAATTGAGTGTATGGCTGACATGCCAATTCAATATTTTTAAGGAATGGCTGACAGAGGTTGATAAACTTCCTTTGAAAAGTATCATGAGACATATGGAAGACTTTGGTAGCATAGACCTAATGATGAAACCATAAGATGTAGGAGGAATCAATGAAATTCTCCATAGGGACTTGAAGAGTAACCAATCGGTAAAGAAACATATGTAGCGAGTTTATGTTCATAAGGCCATGTTAAACCCAAAATTATGATGAAAAATGGAGTCAATAACTTTGTTCTTTATTCAAAGGAGACATGACTTCTGTCAATATAAGATAATACTCCCTTCCCTCCCTTCTTTTTTCTTTTCTTTTTCATAGACAAATGAATGCTATGATACAAGGAGGAAACGAGTGTCGCAAGTAAGTAAAACTAGTTCCAGCAGTGGAACATATCTATGCTCAATGCAAGGAGATACATGTGGGAGATGGAAAGTTGGGGGAATGTTCCCTCCTAGGTATAGGGTTTCAAATTGTGAAGTATTTAAATGAGGCTCTTATTGGTTGAGGATGCAAAACTACTGAGGCAAACAATTTATAACGCAAAGAGAGAACCATCTATAGGCTCAATAATGGAAGCAAGGGAATGAGATGCAATCACAACTTAACACCAAAAAACGTCCCTTTTCACAATATTTTGTCTACTTGGTGTGAAAAAGGGATAAATATGTACCAAATAGATGTCCTTTCAAATCCAAGTTACGAGTGTAAAAGAGAGAAGTTCACTTGGAAATCTTTTCACTTTTTGAAAATGAGTTGGAAAATATCTTAAATTAAACTTGGTTGGGTGTCCTCTAGGTATAGGGAATCATGTTTATGAGTGATAAATGAGGTTCATCATAAACTGATGTATTAGCTATACGGGACTCGCAGTCCTACATAAAAAATCTCAGCATGGGCACCAAATGAAGTAGATGATCTAAATAGGGCACCCATGTTTGGTAAGTCTCTACCACTTGGTAATGGCATGTCTTATAGCAGATGAAAGGTTTTGTGTCACAACAAATGGGTTCATACCTTTAAGGAATATGAGTGACATTTATGGGACAATGCAAAAGTGCATGGTGGAATGGATACCAATCCTATATGTTGGGTAGTGAAAATCCCTGCCCATGGTTACGAATAGTCAACATAATGTTGAAATATGCAAGAATCACTAGTGAAAACCACAAAAACCAACTAAATACACTTTTGTATTAGTCCATAAGGATAAACAATGACTCGGAACTATAGAAAGTGGGTAAAAAATTCTATAAATAGTAATAAAACCAAAAATTACTATGTCATTTTGACTTTTTACCCAAATAGTGAAAAATGGACCAAAATACCTATGATCTTCAACTAATGATTGCAGGAGCGTCAGGGGATGAAATAAGAAACTGTCTAGACTAGGTAATTCCTCTTCCCCTACTCTTCCTTTCTAGTGTACTATATTTTTAAATTAGGTTTCAAAATTTAAGTAAATTAGGGCGCAAATTGAGTAATTCGGTGTACGCAGGATACCATTCATCGGGTCACGTATACGTGAGGTTATACGCGACTTTGTAAAATATAGGGCACATGTATACAAACCTATACATGTATGTCAATGCTAACTCAAAATTGACTTTTTTTTGGCAGGATGGTGCTAGAATGGAGGGAAAGGGAGCACGAGGAGGTAGATGTTGCTATGGATAGAGATCTGGGGGCCCAAATGGGCTTCAAATTTGTGGATTGTGTAAATTTTTCCCACTCAAAGGGATGATGGCAGAGGTGAGGTTGCTTGAGATGCTTGTGGAATACTAAGATCCTCACAATGAGAGCTTCAACCTTGATGGGAAACCATTGAGGATTGAATTCAAGGATATATATTTTTTGACTAGGTTTTCACATCGAGGTGAGGTGGTGAACCTCAAATCCCGAGGATCTAGGAGATGTATGAGGATAGAGGAGTACATAGATTCTCACTATGTAGCAGGGACCCCAAAGGTCAAGAGTCAACTCCCCATCTGAGTGATAAACAATCTTAGCCTCAATATTGTTGTCCTCATGTTGACGAGGATCACATAATCGACTTCACTGCACTAGGAATAGAGGTTGTTCATTTTATATGTGGTTGAGTTCTTGAGATCCACACTATATGATTGGTGTATCTCATTACTAGCTAATATGAAGAGCCAGTTAACAGAGTGAAAACATGGTAGCAATAGGAAATTCGTGTTTGCCTCTATCATATGCATCTTTTTCTTTGAGCAGGTTCCAGTTTTGGGACCTAGAATTGAGATTCTTCTGAGAGTACCTCATGATCTATCCCTTGCAAGGTAGACCGAGGTAACGATATGACATGGTAGAGGTAGGGTGCCCACACCCTACAATGATGATTTCTTTTATTGGTGGAGGTGACAGGTCATTTCTCTAGATGACTACCCCTATGAAAGGATTGACTTCAAAGGGGACCTTGACATGCCACTGCCACCAAGGACCGCCTACGAGGACATAGGTATGTCAAATGTTTTTAAATATTTCATTTTGTTTTTGTATTTTTGTATAGTAAAACAAAAATATTTTTGGATGATGCTTAAGTACTCACTAGACACTTGTGTGATGTAGACATGGTTCCATGACGACCGGATGGGCCTCCCCGACATCATTGAAGGCACTGGGAAGATAAGGCAGCGAGAGGAGAAGAAGAAAAAGTCCTTCAAAACATGTAGTGGAACTTGTCTCATTTGACTCATATGATTCTTATGGTTCAGGTAGATTATCTGTCAGAGGCCATGCAATAGAAAATGGTTGGTGTACCCATAGTTTGGGTGCGACTCTTTCGATGTCTCGCAAACTCTGTAGTTTTTTATCATGACACACATTTTCTGCCACATGCATAGATGTCATGGATCTTGTATTATCAGATGTATATGTGTATTGAGGGTATTAGCCCCAAGTTTGTACTATAAAACAATGATTTGAAATATATATAAATCAAGGATCTTCAGATTTACTTATATTACAATGTGTACATTGATGAGATGGTTTTATTTTCTTTGGTTATGTGAAAATTGCCAATCTAAAATGAAATTAGCATAAGCATCGAATACATAATTAGAACTGTTAGGTATGTGATAATAAGTGATAAAATCAAATTTCCATTCTAAAAGACGTACCCATAGGAATTGTCGGAGAAAAGTAGGATTACGTATGCGATAACTGTCATTCAAATGACATACTACGAATTGGGAATCGAGGAGAACCTCTAAAGAGCTAATATCATGTGAGATAGGATCACGCAAAAGTTCTATAATGACGCTATATTAGGCCACATTATTCATGGATGGCCCTAGGCATACGCCACTTGAAGACACCAGTAAACCCTGAGGTGAGTAAACCACTAAATCGGCTGAAGCCAAGTTTCAATGATGATGACTGGATCTGTCTGCAAATGTTAGGTAGACCGAAGACTCCATTGACATATTCCAACCAAGGGAAAAATTGATAAAAAAATTTGAAAATGAAAAGAAAGGTAAAAGATATATACACTAAATTATATTAGTATATGATGCAGGAGCATCGCCAACATTAAGCGAGCCAGCGCGAAAGACGGTGGACAGCTGGAAAGCACCAGCCCAATTTTTTTTTAAATTCCATTGGATCGATGCGCCATCGTAAATGAAGTCATTTAATAAGAGACTCACTTATGTAATGTAATTGGCCCTTGAGCAGCTCGCTTTCATCCTTAGTAGGTAGGAGGCATTTATAGTAGTTAATGCAGGTAGATAGAATTTAATTCTAGATTAGACTATTTGAGAGCGCAAGAGGGAAACGGGATATAGACACCCTCATTATGTATTGTATCATTATCAGGGAGAAGGAAGACCAAGACCATGCATAGAGTTGTGTAAGAACACCCATGTACAAATATTTGGATTAATAGAAAGCTTTGATTAAAATTCATGGTTTGTGTTGTTCTCTGTGTATTGATATTATGCTCATGAATGTTTTCTTCGTATTATATATTTTCTTTGATATGCTGTGTATATGATTTCATGTTCTAAGTTGAAGTCTGAAAGGAAGAGGGAATGAGTTTCAATTGTTTCTCTATTTGACCAAGAATTCCAGCAAGGACTGCAGTCGAAGTGTCTGCAAGGAGTGCATTGATAGAGGGTTCAGATAGGTAGCATTTGTTCTCATTTCCGCAGAAGTGCAGTTGGGCAAAGGAGTCGTGCAAGGAGTGTGAAGGTAAAGTAAAGTCTCAGGGTTGTGAACCTGAGTAAGGTGTGAGAGACTGTTGTTGCAGGAGTGCACAGAATCAAAGGTATTCATCACTGGGAAGTGTCTGAGAGTTACCGCAAGGAGTGCATGTGAGACTCTTCTCTAAGACTTTGAGTTGGGAGAAAGCTCAAGAGGGATAAATCCTTTGAAGCTATTGAAGGTAGCACAAGACATTGGTGCACATCGAGTGATTAGAAGGAATTTGGAATTGTGGCGTAAGTGGTTAGATCTAGGAAAGAGTCCTCGATTCATTTTGCTGGGAACATCAAGGAGGAAGAGACAGATGGTCAGGATCTTGTGGAGAGGATTTGCGGAACCCCACCAATTGTCTGATCTGGTAAAGAAGTGGGGAGGTTACAGATGCATTCAGAGTTCAATTTCAAGGAATCATGAGTTGTCGGATCACCACCCAGTTACCTGTCAACCGTCCGATTTGACAGGAGTTTCACATGATTTAAATCCTCGTGAGGAGAGGGAAAACCCCAAGAAGGCATTGGGATATTGGGACATCGGGGTTCAAAAAATCATAAATCCCATGGACCAGAGATCGGGTAAATCCATCGTGAAAATCCTGACAAGATCAAAGCCGCCCATCTATTGGGAAAGGTGGCAGAAATTGAGAGTCATCGGTATATCGGGGATTCGGTCATCGGGGCTCATATAAGTGAGTGGTTTGACTTTGTGTTTGGGGAAGTCCGAGGTTCGATCTGAACCATCCATCATTTGGGATGTGTGTCAGAAGATTTGAAGAAGTAGGGGTTCAGTGTTTCAGAGGTCCTGAGGACAGGATACCCTTGTAATTCAAAATCGCGAAGTCCAAAATCCCGATGAGGAGGTAAGTTACGTGCGGGGCCTAGCTGATGTCATCTCATCATAACAGGGGAATCAGGAATTTTCAAGGTGAAATATCTGAAGCATATGAGATCCGTCTATCTTTGAGGATGCATGGCATTGATCTTGATTTTCAGAGAAAATCCCGAAGAGGACTCATATCAGGGAATCGACTTTCGAGAGATCGAGGAAAGCGGAGGCAAAAGCACTTCGGAATTTGAAGTCGCAAAACCCCAAGGGAGACCTGGAGCCATTGATCCTAGTAAATGATCACGACCATTGATTGTGTTTATGGCGGAAGGGATTCCCAGTGACGTTGCATCAGGAATTGACGGTCCAGGGAATAAGGAGTCATATACACCTCGACATCAAAAACCCCAAAATCTTGAAAGGTGGTAGGAATGAGGTCATGTGAAAGGAGGTCTTGTGGACCACGAGACTAGTCCAAAGGTTGATCAGAGATTATAGTATATTGAAAAAACGGAGATCAGGAGATCGAGAACCAAAGGGTCATGACATCAGGAGTTTGAAAACCCCGAAAACTGACTTTTTTTTCTTCTGTCGTGAAGAAAACAGTAATCGGCCTAGAGTCTGAGAGGATCAGAATAGACCTGTGGGCCAATTTTAAGGAAGATTCCAGGGGTGAATCAAAGGATCTTCTCCAGCTCGAAGTTAGAGTTAAAACGATCCTTAAGACTAGGAGGTCAGCACAGAGGTCTCTATCAAGGCAGAGGGTGCGGTCTGCATCAGATTGGTATCAGATCTTAGAAAAGCTTCTTTGCTTTCTGTAGTAAGAAGAAGGAAGATTCACCATGCCGCCAAGGAGAAGAGATATACAATCACCTGATCTAGAGGAGGAAAGGGAGACGACCAAAGGAAGGGGTAGATAGGTGCAGAATCCAGAAGTAGAAAGAGATCTGCATAACATACACACCAGACTTGTGGACATGGAGATAAGACAAAAACACACAGCTGATGTAGGAGATGTCAGTGAGTCTGAAAGTGAAGATGATTCTAGACATGGAGATGAAGAAGTCACAACAGAAGATGCAACCAATGAACACTTGCTTAAAGTTGTTGCAAGGATGGGTGCAAAGGGGAAGATGGACATTCTAGTTTATGAGGGAAATCTAGATGTAGAAGAAATTCTATACTAGATTAGAGCTTTAGACACATACTTCGACTATGAATATGTTGAAGAGGACAAGAAGATAAAGCATGCCGTCACCAGATTAAAAGGACATGCAACATTATGGTGGGATGAAATACAAGTGGACAGGCATTGCCAAGGCAAGCAGAAAATTAAGAGCTGGGATAGGATGATTGCAAAGATGAAGGAAAAATTCATTCCCAGGGATTATCAAATGTATCTGTTTAGGAGAATGCAGAACCTGAGACAGAAGCTGATGTCATTGAAGGAATATACTGAAGAATTTTACAGGCTAAATATCAGGGCAGGTCATCGTGAAAGCAATGATGAAAAAGTAGCTAGGTATATGAATGGCCTGAGACATGAGATTTAGGATTAGATGAGTATGTTGACCATCTTAATGGTGGAAGATGATTATCATATGGCTCTAAAATTGGAGGAGAAGATGAGCCGAAAACAGAGTCAGAGGGGCAGAGGCAGAAGTTTTCCAAGAGGCAAATCAGTTGCCCAGGATAGAAACCAGAAGCCCAAGGAGGGCTGGAAGAAACCTCAGACATGGACAGAGAGAGGTGGAACTTCACAGCGAGGGAAACATAATGAGAAGAGAATAATATGTTGACAATAATACTTTTCCTGACACCAGAGGCAGAGGAAGAGGAAGAGGTGGAGTAATCACATGCTTTACGTGTGGAAAGAATGGACACAATTCTTATGAGTGTCTAGAGAAAAATAAAGAGATTGGGGAAACTCACATCGCCGAAGCACAAAGGAGAGATGTGGAGGCAGAAGATGCTGAAGGCGTACAATTGCTTATGATGCGAAAAGTCCTTTTGACACTAGAGAAGGAGGTGGAGAATTCAGTGCAAAGAAACAGTCTTTTTTGGACTTCTTGCAAAACCAAAGATAGGGTATGCAAGGTCATTGTGGACAGAGGTAGCATGGATAATCTCATTTCGACGGATATGGTAGAGAAGATGGAGATGGAGACAACCGAACATCCAAGCCCATATAAAGTTTCATGGCTACAAAAGGGACATCAGGTAAATGTCACTAAACAATGTTTAGTTGAATTTAAGATAGGAGGATATAATGATAAGATATTATGTGATGTTATTCCTATGGATGTTTGTCATCTACTGTTGGATAGGCCATGGAAATATGAAATACATGTGATTCATGATGGGCGAATGAACACATACACCCTAGAGAAGAATGGGAGGACACACATGTTGCTTCCAATTAAGGATAAGGAGGTAAAAACAGAAGTAAGCAACATTGTACTTCTCATGAGTGGGAAGGAACTCCTTACCGAGGTTAAGAAGAAGGAAGAACCACAATTCATTGTGGTCAGGAAATAGAAAATTGTTCTCACTAGCACAAGAGTGGATGATTTACTAGAGGAGGTTCAGGAACTGCTAGAAGAGTTCACTGACATTGTAGTTGATGAATTACCTCATTCGTTGCCACCGATTAGAAGTGTGAGTCATCATATTGATCTCATACCAAGAGCTAGTTTGCCAAACAAAGCCACGTACATATTGACGCCACAAGAGAATGAGGAAGTCAAAAGACAAGTCTAGGAGTTTTTGGACAAAGGTTTAGTCAGGGAAAGCTTGAGTCTGTGTTTTGTTCCAACAATACTCAGCCCAAAGAAAGACAAAGGTTGGAGGATGTGTACAGATTCAAGGGTGATCAATAAGATAACCATCAGGTACAAATTTCCATTACCGAGGATGGATGATTTGATGGATTGCTTAAGTGGAGCCAAGTATTTTTCAAAGATTGATTTGAAAAGTGGTTATCACCAGATTTGCATGAGAGAAGGTGACGAATGGAAGACAACATTCAAGACTAACGAAGGGTTGTATGAATGGCTTGTTGTGCTACTTGGATTAACAAATGCACCAAGTACCTTCATGAGGTTGATGAACGAAGTCCTGAAGGAGTTCATCGGGAAATTTGTCATTGTGTATTTGGATGACATACTGGTTTTCAGTAAAACGATAGGAGAGCATCTGAAGCATTTGGCTACAGTGATGCGGAAATTACAGCAGGAGAAGTTGTTGATAAACATGAAGAAATCCTCATTCATGAAGACAAAGCTAATTTACTTGGGGTTTGTTATTTCGGAAAATGAGTTGAGGATGGATCCAGATAAGGTGGAGGTAATCAAGAATTGGCCATCACCAAAGAACATATTTGAGGTGAGAAGTTTTAACGGATTGGCTAGTTTCTACTGAAAATTCATCAGGAATTTCAGTGGAATTAGCATAGTGATGATGGACACAATGAAGAAAAGACACAAGTCTTTTCACTGGAATAAATAAGCTGAGAAGAGCTTCAATCTGTTGAAGAGGAAGATCACAGAACAACTAGTTTTGGTGTTGTTGGATTTCCAAAAGGCATTTCAGGTGAAATGCGACACAAGTGGATTTTCAATTGGAGCAGTCTTGAGTCAGGAAGACAGGCTGATAGCATATTTCAGTGAGAATATAAATGAAGAAAAGTTGAAATATTCCACTTATGATAAGGAATTTTATGCTATCATACAGGCACTGAAGAAATGGAGGCATTACTTGATCCCGAAAGAGTTTGTCTTGTATAGTGACAATCATGCACTGGAGTTTGTGACTCAACAGGAAAATTTGAATCAGAAACATGTCAAATGGGTTGAATATATGAAAAATTTCACCTTTGTGATTAAACACATTTTTGGTACTTCTAACAAAGTTGTTGATACTTTGAGCAGTAAGTGTTTGTTGTTGCAGGAGTTCAGAGTCAAAATGTTGGGTTTTGATGATCTTAGGGACATGTATGCAGATGATCAGGATTTTAAGGAGGCATATGAAGTGGCTGAGAATCCAGTTCTCAGAGATAGAAGCCCATGGATAGAATACATGATCCAGGAAGGATTGTTGTTTAGAGGCAATCAACTGTGTATTGCGAAATTCTCCATGAGGGAGAATTTGTTAAAGGAGAAACACAGTGAAGGATTGGCAGGGCACTTTGTTCATGACAAGACGTTCGCAGAATTGAAGTAGTCATATTTTTGGCTGGGAATGTGAGCAGATGTCAAGATATTCATGGACAGATGCAGAGTTTGCCAGCATTCGAAGGGAAGAAGACAGAACGCGGGGTTTTATCAACCATTGCCCATACCAGAGAGGTCGTGGGATGTGATTAGCATGGATTTCGTATTGGGGTTGCCAAGAACACAAAGAGGTGTTGATTCAATATTTGTGGTGGTGGATAGATTTTCTAAGATGGAACACTTCATTCCATGTCAAAAGACCAGTGACACAACTCACATTGTGAACCTGCTTTTCAAAGAGGTCACTCGACTTCATGGGTTGCCAAGAAGCATAGTTTCAGATTGAGACACTAAGTTCATAGGGAATTTTTGGAGGACCTTATGGAAGAAGTTGGGAACTAACTTGGCATTTAGTTCGGCTTATCATCCTCAAATAGATGGACAAATAGAGGTGGTAAACAGGAGTCTAGGAGACTTGCTGAGAAGCTCGGTGACACAACACCATAGCTAGTAGGACAATATATTACCACAGGCAGAGTTTGCTTATAATGACTCAGTTAATAGGAGTACAGGGCAGAGTCCATTTCATATTGTTTATGGCATACAGTTGAGAGAAATTTCTGATTTGAGAGAGTCAGAACAGACTGCAATTAGGAGCGCTAGTGCAAGAGAATTCATAGAGGCGATGAGGGAACTTCACAGCCAAGTGAAGGAACGATTGTAGAATTCAAGCCAGGAATATAAACGTAGGGAAGATCAGCACAGAAGACAACTTTAGTTTGAATTTGGTGATTTAATTATGGCACATTTGAGAAGGGAAAGGTTCTGGAGAGGAACATATAATAAATTGAAGATGAAGAAAATTAGACCATGCAGGGTCTTGAAGCAATGTGGGGCAAATGATTACAAGATTGAATTACCTGATGGGATCATAATTTCTTCGATATTCAATATCTCGGATTTGTACCCATATAAGGCTGAAGAAACAGAGACTGGAAATGAGCAGCCAATGATCCAGTGGATGAAGCAGATGTCGGTTGCAGGTAAGCCACAGATGGAGTGCATACTGGATAAGAGAGTGAGTAAGAGGACCAGGTGAAAGCTATACCTTGAGTATCTGGTCAAATGGAAGAACCATCCAGTTGAAGATGCCAGCTGAGAGAACGAAGTAGATATTCTGAAGCATGGACATACCATGAAAGAGCTCATGGACAGGAGCCCATGAATATTTTCAAGCCAAGGAGTATGATGGAGGACTCTACCTCGACAGAGACCTCTGCGCTAACCTCCCAGTCTTAAGGATCGTTATAACTCTAACTTCAAGTTAGAGAGGCTCCTTCAATTCACCCCTGGAATCTTCCTTAAAATTGGACCACAGGTCTATTCTTCTCCTCTCAGTCTCTAGGCTGGTTACTTTTTTCTTCAAGACAGAAGAACATAAAAGTTGGGTTTCAGGGTTTTCAAACTCCCAATGTCATGACCCTTTGGTTCCTGTTCTCCTGATATTCGTTTTCCCGTTATACTATAATATTTGATCAACCTCTGGACTAGGCTCGTGGTCCACACGACCTCCTTTCACATGACCCTAGTCCTACAACCTTTCATGATTTTGGGGTTTCATATGTCGAGGTGTATGTGACTCCTTATTCCCCGGACCCTCGATTCCTGATGCGACGTCACTAGGAATCCCTTCCTCCATAAACACAATCAACGGCCATGATCGTTTACTAGGATCAACGGCTCCAGGTCTTCCTCCAGGTTTCGCGACTTGAAATGCCAAAGTGCTTTTACCTCCGCTTTCCCCAATCTCTCAAACGACGATTCCCCGATATGAGTCCTCTTCGGGATTTTCTCCGAAAGTCGAGATCAATTCCAGGCATCCTCAAAGATAGATGGTTCTCGTATGCTTCGGGGCTTTCACCTTGGAAATTCCTGATTCCCCTATTATGACAAGATGACGTCAACTGGGCCCCACACATAACTTACCTCCTCATCGGGATTTCAGACTTCGTGATTCCAAATTGCAAGGGTATCCTATCCTAAGGACCTCCGAAACGCTGAACCATGACTTCTACAGATCTTTCGACATGCATCCCAAATGATGGATGGTTCATATCGAACCTCGAAATTTTCCAAATGCAAAGTCAAACCACTCACTTATATGAGCCCCGATGACCAAATCCCCGATATATCGATGGCTCTCGATTTTTACCACCTGTCCCAACCGATGGGCGGCTTTGAACTTATCAGGATTTTCATGATGGATTTACCCGATCTCTGGTCCATGGGATTTCTGATTTTCTGAACCCCGATGTCTCAATATCCCAATGCCTTCTCGGGGTTTTCCATCTTCTCACAAGGATTTAAATCCTGTGCAACTCCTGTCGAATAAGACGGTTGACAGGTAACTGGGTGGTGATCCGATGACTCACGATCCCTAGAACTTGAACTCTGAACACAGCTGTAACCTCCCCACTTCTTTACCATATCGGACGACTGGCGGGATTCCGCAAATCCTCTCCACAAGATTCTAACCGTCTGTCTCTTCCCGTTGATGTTCCCAGTGAAATGAACTGAGGACTATTTCCCGGATCTAACCACTTATGCCACAATTCCAAATGCCTTCTAATCACTTTATGTGCACCAATGTCTTGTGATACCTTCAATAGCTTCAAAGGATTTATCCCTCTTGAGATTTCTCCCAACTCAAAGTCTTAGAGAAGAGTCTCGCGTGCACTCCTTGTGGAAACTCTCAGACACTTCCCAGTGCTGAATTCCTTTGACTCTACACACTCCTGCAATAGCAGTCTCTCACACCTTACTCAAGTGCACAACCCTGAGACTTTACTTTCCCTGCACACTCCTTGCATGGCTCCTGTGCCCAAATGCACTTCTGCGGAAATGAGAACAAATGCTACCTATCTGAACCCTCTGTCAATGCACTCCTTGTGGACACTTTGACTGCACTCCTTGCAGGAATTCTTGCTCAGATAGAGAAACAATTGAAACTCATTCCATCTTCCTTTCAGACTTCAACTTAGAACATGAAATCATATACACAACATATCAAAGCAAATGTATAATAGGAAACAAACATTCATGAGCATAAAATCAATACACAGAGAACAAAAAAAACCATGAATTTGAATCAAATCTTTCTATTAATCCAAATATATGTACATGGGTGTTATTACATAGCTCTGTTCATGGTGTTGGTCTTCCTTCTCCCTGATAATGATACAATACATAATGAGGGTGTTTATATCTCGTTTCACTCTTGCGCTCTGAAACAGTCTAATCTAGAATTAAATTCTATCTACCTGCATTAACTACTATAAATGCCTCCTACCTACTAAGGATGAGAGCGAGCTGCTCAAGGCCCGATTACATTACAAAAGTGTTTCTCTTCTTAAATGAATTCATTTAAGATGGTGCATCGATCCAAGAGAATTTCAAATTTTTTTGGGATGGTGCTTTCCACCTATCCATCGTCTTCCGCGCTCGCTCACTTAATGTCGGCGATGCTCCTACATCAGTATAAAAAGAGTTCTACCCAATATTGGGGCTCAATTGTAGTGTATTTTCAAGTAGAGCCCATTCTTGGGCTTGGCCAACATATTCCCTTTATAATATTCTAACTCAGAGGATCCTTTTTCTAAGACACGTTGCACGATATAGGGATTATGCCACATGGGTTTGAACTTTCCTTCCCCCAACGGTTCATTGGCTTGATCATATAACAGGACCAAGTCACCCTTAACATACAACCAAGCATAGACAGACTTATCATACTAGACCTTGACACATCTTTTATTCACGTCAATAGCCATAGAGGCATCTCGACGCTTCTCTTCAATACTCTCTACGTGTAGAATGCATCACTCAAGATTGGAATTTTCAGGTAGGAGCACGATTGCCAACTTAAGAGAATGGATTTCTCATTCAATAGGTAATATCAACTCCACACCATGTGCTCACTGGAAAGGGGAAAAATTGGTGGCAATATTCAACGAGGGTCAGTATGCCCAGAGTGTGGAATATAGCATCATGTGACAGTCATACTTACTTTGACTGATAGTTTTCTACAAAATGGTCTTGAGAGACCTATTGACAACCTCTACCTATCCATTTTCCTAGGGGTAGTAAGGGGAATAATGACTGTTCTTAAACCCCATCTTAGATGGTAGCTCTTCCATCATTTTGTTTTGAAAGTGACTTCAATGGTCAGTGACAATATCACTCGGGATATCGAACCGAGCGATAATTTGATTCAATATGAAGAAGGAGGTAGTCTTCCCATTAGATTTAACTGTAGCCATGGCCTTGGCTGACTTAGTAAAGTAGTCAACGACCATGATAATGTTTTGATTCCCCCCAACCGAAGTTGGGTTGCAATCCACAAAGTCCACCCCCCACTTGGTGAAGGGGCCAACGATAATGATTGGGTGAAGAGGGGATGGATGTGATCTCATTTTCAGAGTGAACACCTAGTAGGGGTGACACTTCTTAACCACTTCAATAGAGTCTTTAAAGATAGATTTCCAGAAATAACCAGCTTACAAAAAAATTTGGGTTGTCACAAGCCCGGATAGATTCCCACCACAAGCCCACAATGGAAATCGTTTATAAATTAATCGTCTTCCTCTTGATTTAAACAACAACACAGGATATTACAATTCCTCAAAAATACAAAGTTTCATCGATGATAGGGTAATTATTAGCTTCATATTGTACACGTCGTCATTCATATCGCGAGATATGTTGAGGGAACTTCAAGGTTTGAAGATAGAGAATGATGTATCCATACCAGGGGTCGGATGACGAGAGAAGGAAAATGTGCTCATCCGTAAATTAATTGACATGGATAAAATCCTCGTCTAATTGTGGAAAGTTGGATATTCACTCCATGAAGAATAGTGATTTCTTGGAATTTGCAGAAGAGAAATCGAGATCAAATTCTTGTAAAATGACAATCGATTTATTATGTTTTCCCCCTATGATACACTTGGTAAGGATGTATTGAAATGGATTGACATCGATGACCACAATAGTCTTACAAAGCAATATATAATGGCCTAAATGTTGAACTGCGTGAATGGAAGAAAAAGATAGCTTTTCAATGTGAGAATAATTAAGCTAACAACCGATATAATTAAGCCCATCATCCTCCTAAACCAAAACCATACCAATCATCTCCTTGGACGTGGTGATATAAATAAATTAATGCCTACTATAGTTCGGAGACTTAAACACATGTGTCAATACCAAGGTTAACTTCAAAGCCTCGAAGGACTCCTCAAATCGCTCATCCCAGATAAAATGGGTGTCCTTCTTCAAAAGACACATGAAACCCTTAGTGATATTGGCATAGTTTACTATAAACTGACATAAAAAGTTAGCTTTCCCCTGTAAACATTGAAGTTTTAGAATAGTGCGTGGGGGAGGCAATCAAAGTATTTCCTAGACCTTTAATGAATCTACCATGATCCCGGTCTCAGAAACTAGAAATTCCAAAAGATGACCAGGCCTAACACAAAAGATGCACTTATGAGGGTTCAACCAGATTCTATAGTAACGACATCTTTCAAAAACTAGTCAAAGGTGAGTAGAGTAATATGCTCTCTTATGAGAGTGAGGAGAAATATCGTCAAGGTAAGATTTGACTATATTCTTAAGATCGTGGAATGTGAAGGTCATAGGATGTTGGAAAGGTTTCTCTAGTGTTTTTAAGACTGAAATGCATTTTTTGGTATGTGAAAGTACCCAAAGGACAAACAAATGTAGTCTTGTGTTGATCCTTGGGTTTAATTTGAATTTGGTTATACCCTGAAAAATCCATCCATGAAAGAAGACACATCGCTTCCCACACACTCGTCGAGAATTTGATCGATGAAAGGTGTCGGGAGATTGTATTTAGGAGAGGATTTGTTTAGGTCATGAAATTCTATGCATAAACGAATGGATCCTTTCTTCTTATTCATAGGAACGATATTGGATACCCATTCAGCCAAGGGAACTGGGTAGATGAAAGCAACATTATGTAGTTTCTCTACATATGCCTTAATAGCAGGGGCCTTTCGAGGATTGAAAACTCTAAGACATAATCTCATGCTTGAAAATATGAGGGTCGATTGCTAACATATCTTCCTATGACAAAGAAAATACATCTCAGAATTCCTTGAAGAGTTCGGTGTAGATCATGATTTCTTCTGGCGAACAATGTGCATTGATATATACGTTTTCAATTTTGCTAGGGGTATAAGAGATATCGATCGTGGTGGTAGGAGAGACACTCGCCATATTTCCTTCAACATAAATTTTGTGCGTATCAAGTGGAACTACAGTGTGACAAACTATCTCACTCAAAGTAGATAGAAATTCATCTTTTTTTATTGTTTCAAGCTCTAGGATAAAATAAGAGCAATGATGCATATAATTCCAAGGTTTTTCAGAAACATTAATTTCTTCGATGATGTATTCATACAAGGTCAAAGTATCATCGATGCAGTCATGTGAACAATACAATGACGTGGCCCACAGAGTCCTAAACAATAAATCTTCCTCATCCATCGATGAGGTAATAGGATCGGGATCGACGGAAGAGTCAAGAACAACTTTATATGAAATTTTCGTTGTTGATATTGCCATGGCCATTCCATCATGTGACTGACCTTCAAAATATGAAGTCAAGGAAGGTAGGGTCCAAGGATTGTTAAAATAGGAAGAGAAGAAAGGAATGAACCTCTCTGAAAATACGGGCCTACTAGACATGGCATAAACATGTTGAATCGATGCTATGAAGTTGAAGGTACCCATAAAGGAAGAATACATTCTGACACTGAAGTTATCAGTTGTTGCCTGAGAATTATTGACTACAGGGATCGACAGTCCAAAATATGCATTGGGGATAGCATGCGCAAAGGATAATTGGTCAATCGTCATGATCTTCCCATCAAGTGGAAAACAAAGAGTGTTGAAAATGGATGACGTTCATAACATAGGTCCAATTTCGTCCTAGTAAAAACTTGTAATCAAGAGGCACATCAACTACCTCAATATCCACATTTGTCATATTCCCACCTAACTAGACCAGAAAGGTTGGAAGAATACCGTGAGGGTAGAAGGAAGTACTATCAAAAGAAGTCAACATGGTTGGCGATTGAGAGAGAGTCATAGAGCCGAGAGATTTCCAACAGATTAGGGACATCACACAAGTAGTAGCACCTTCATGAACAACCGCATCTTTGATAGTATAATTTGAGTACCCCATGTGGATTTGGAATGAAACATTGTAAGGCAAGCGAGGCTTCACATCTGTGACGTCAAACTTGATAACTTTTGAGCCACTAGGGTCTAGAGCTCCTAACACAGATAACAAAGCATTCCTTTTTGAAGGACACATCTGGAGTACCTCCAAAGTCGACATCGCACAAGGGGTTTGAACCAGATCCAAAACAATAGAGTAATTTTTGGCAGCTCTAGCATTTGGATTATGGGTGGAGCACTTGAGTACTCCTTTCAGAATATGAGGCGATGAATCTAGCTTTTTTATTTTTAAATTTGTGTCTAGAGGAGAAGGAGGAGATTCTGGACTAGGTATATCTTGTGAAGAACTTTAATCATGAGATTGAGTGGCTACATGAACCTTAACATTGACCATATTGATACACAAATGGTTACCATCTTGCGACAATAGGTTTTGACTCCCAACGGCCACATCTTTGGCATTTGAGGAGCTCAAGGCAATGTGATGGTTATGTGGGAAAGGATTCGTCAATGCAGTGGGTGGTAAAGATAATAGCCTCACAACTTCGACAAGTTTGTGGCATAAATGAGTAAGGTAATTGTATGTACAAAGATTACAGGGAAATTTCACCTTACTTCTCTCTTTCTTTCCCTCTCCATCATTACTATTCATCTTCTCATTATTACCATTTTCCTTGGGTTTATTATTATTTTTCCCACCCTTACGATTATTATTATGTCCTTTCTTCTTATTCTCGCTTGGTTTTTGGTTACTGTTTGGATCGGTCGACAATTGTACAAAATGTACATCCATTGAATGAGTGGGATTGGAAGACACAGATGAAGCTGGCTCTCCTATCGACTAGTTTAGATACAACTCTTTCAAATGGCTTGTCACCGAGTCTGCAAAATTTACATGGGCAGAGCCTTCAATTCCATCGACATGAGGTCCAGGATTTTGTGTAGGGTCGTAGGTTGACCTCCGAGCATCCAAAAGAATGTGGTATAACATCCCATATTGAGTGTATATAAGATCTAACTATTGGGCTTTGAATATTTCTTCTTCCTTAGTGGTAACCTCGGTTGTAGCAACATCCTTTGATATAGGAGGCTTCAAAGACTTAAGGAACCATTTTAAAATAAATTTTGGGGGTATGGAGGTCTTAATCAACCTCTTCCATCTATGCCACTTTTGGATATGATCCAAGATATGAGTGGTTGTGTCCTGGCGTAAAGTTGACAGAGGTTCTAGGCTAGCATCATAACGAGCTGAAAATTGGAAGTGGTTAAGGAATACCAAGACCATATGACTAAAGGTCCCATATGCCCCACTAGGTAGCTTGATATACCATTTCTCAATGACCCCAATGAGGGTGCGTTGAAACAATCTTAACAGATTAGAATCATCATTAAGGGAATTCAAGGAGCACCATAAGTGAAATGTAATAACGTGATCACCAACATCCTCACCATTCTTAACTTCTAATTTCAGAATGTCTGAAGGAAGCTTGGTGGGGACGGGGGAAAATGTAGGATCATGACACAAAAGGTCATTCATCAACTTAGACAAGTCTGGCAAATTAATCATGGCCAGAAAAGGGAGTCACGGTTGCGACATATAGCCCCAAGCTCCCTAGAAAGATTGTGCATGAGGAACTGGAGCCCATCAAGGTTTTTGGTAAGCACCATGGCCCTGTCCGCGATTGTAAGACCCTTCTCCAGGATGATTCATAGGATTTTAGTTGGGCATCATTCTAGTAGGAATATTCTGATGGGGGTTGTAAAAATTTTCCCCATCCTGAGTGGCTTTGGGTTGGGGGTTTCCCAAGGTGTGAAACTAACTTCCTATAGGTGTGAATCTGGAGGATAGAGGTGGATTTGTCATGACAAACGTTTTTTTTAGAATTGACACTGAGGAGGTAAGGTTATAGGACATAACTTCAACAAAATCTTGTCCTCCAAGTTCGTTTATCCACCTAGAAGCAAGAGTATTAGACCCAGAGTTAAAATAAGGAATGCATCCCATATTAGGAGTTGTTCGAGGGATCTAAGAACTGCAAAATGAGAATGGATTATAAGGAGGTGTAGTTCCCCCAATTCTGATGCTAGCATTAGGGCCAACAATTGCGATGGGGTTTGAAAACTGTGAAGTAAAATTTGACATACAATAGGAAAAAGTAATAGAGGCCATAGGCATGGACTGAACATTATAGCCCAGTGAGTGACAAAGAGACCCAAATGGGTTCGATGCAAGATATTGAGCATTCACTATAGGATAGGAACTAGTAATGATAGTTGCCTTTGGTACTACAACCATTGTGGTTGTAGGAGTCGAATTAGTTCCATTAAATATAGTAGGTGTGGGATTCGAAGGGATCCCAATATTTTGAAGACTCGGTTCAATACTCATCCTTGTAGAATCAAAATTCTGAACAATAGAGGTGTGTGTACCATATCTAATAACTCAACACCTTTTAGAAGGTAACGACTCAAAATCCATTGGTAACTATAACAAGCGACGGGACCGGTGAAGAGGTTGGTCCCAATCTATGATGACTTAAGAATCAAGATACAAAAATAAATCCTAGGGACAACTAGTAATAAAAGAGCACAAAAAAAATCAAATGGCCAATATGCACACAAAGAGGGTGAAGTGTTTGAAAGGGGCCTCCATCCCTAAAAAAAGGTATTTCTCACCCAAGAGGGGCTTGAGACTCCCTGGTAAAGATCGCAGGTAACATAATCAATTATAAGGGCCCTTGTGGGATTAACAACATGTCGGGCACATCCCCCTGGAGAGATAATCCTCCATAAAGGTTGTGTGTTGTATGGCCCTTATATGAACTAGGGTACCTACATAATAACCCCTGCAATTAACCTATGTGGCAACTAAGTCAAGCAACTAAGAAACCAATGTATAACCGATGCACATGCAAGAAATCATAAGTCAAGTCCATCATATGGGTAGGGTAACAAAGCCCAAAACCTTGAAAACACTGCCTCTCATAGAGGTAAGGGAACTAACAAGACTCCCAGATATGAATAGATCCCCATAGATATCTCTAATGATAATAAGGTATCAGGGGGATATCCCTTCAACTAACCTCACACGACCTCGTGATTAACTACAGTTTGAGATGAGCCTCCTAATATTAGCAATTATGTAATGGATTTCTCCACTCCCTTTGTCAGACACATATGTTGGTTTAATAGCCTTGGATAAGTTTACTCAAAAAATCCTATTCCAAGGACTAAATACTAAGCTAGTTTGTGCACCCTAGAAAATAAAATCGTGACTAATCAATTTTAAATTATAGTGTTAATTTTAGTGGCCATGATTACTCAAAGAGGTGTGGTAGTGAAACTCATGACGTTATGACTTAGCAAGTAAATTAAATATGAATATAATGCAAAGTTGTAAATTCAATTTTCAATGAATGATATCCTTCTTAAAACAAATACAATTTTCAATTTCAATTCTGCAATTTTGAAGTAAAAATGCAATCCTTCGTTTCATGCACTATCCTAAATGATAAAGACTCAAAAGATCAAAATGTGAAGCAATGCAAAATGCCTAATATTTTTGTATTTTCAATATAAGAAAAATGAAAATGCATGGACTGAACAACAACTTGCTATATAAACTCTACTGTGTATAGAAACAAACAACTCAAATAGAATACTAAGAAGCAAGACATGCAACCAAATGTACAAGGACAATCAAAATGAAAATATGATGAGAAAGACTCCACCCAGAAATTCAACCAAAGACAGGTTTCTTGTCATCCCATAGACATTTAACAGTCACTACAGAGACCCAAGAAGACTCAGAATCAACAAAACCTACCCAACAACTACCAAACCTAGCAAACAAGAAAAAAATGTTGATGTACGCAACTGTTCAAGGAAACAACGCATATGTATGCAGCTTGGAGAACGACAATGCACGTGTTTCGACACAGTTCAGAACCGAGAAACTAAGTTCCTTCCAGATGAGCCTCCAACACTTCAATTCTCCAACAAAGTCAAGCTCATAAAAGAGAGACAATGAAGTTCTCAATCAATAAGGGAAGATCTTAGGGGCTAAACACTGTGTTCAGACTTAAAAGAAAAAGGGATGCAGACTCAATTTTAAGTAAATAATTTCTCTAGAGTAACGTTTCTCTCAAGGTTGAATTATTTCTACTCGTTTCCATAGCTTGAATTTGGCCCATTTATAGCCTTCAAATGGAACTTAACGATCAATTCAAAATGTTTCCAGTATATGAATGACCAAGGATCATATATCTCCTGTCGTGACATGTAAACCTGACACCATTTTTCATTTTTGGACACAAATCCCGATGTTCATGGGATGTAGTGGTGCAACCTGTGTATACACATGCTGTATAGTAGGCAAGGTGTGTACATGTGGAAAAAATGTATTTTTTAGCTCTAGAATTTACAAAAAGGGGTGAAAATTCTGCATAGGCAAATGGAAAAAGGCCCTATGTGCAAGATTGCATAGGGTGAGGCAAATCTTGCTATAATAGTGACAGACCTAGAAACATCAAAACAAGAAGAGGTTTGTCTCCATTCCACATTTTTTAGCTATCAAGGATAATTTTATGGACAAAAAAGCAGAGTAACTATGGGATACCCATTATCTCCCATTGTCGGCAATATTTTCATGGAAAAAATTGAGAAGAAATCCCTAGATTCATTTCCTCTTAAAGAATTAAGATTGAATATATTTGTTGATGATACCAATGTACTTTGGCCCCATGGTAAAAAAAAACTAGAAAACTTCTTCCAACATCTCAATCATATTTCTAAAGACATCAAATTCATAATGGAACTTGAGGAAAATGGTAGCATTCCCTTCCTATATGTATTGATCACCACCCAACACAAAAAACTACCTTTACGCTAGTTCTCATCACCACCCAAACTAGAAGTTAGGTGTCCTCAACATTCTAGCCACAAGGGCCCTAATAATTTCCAATGATGAAAACCTATATCAAGAAAAAGATATCCTCTCCATAGTCTTCAAGAGCATAGGCTATAGGGACAAAGAAATTAAGAAAGAAATGAATAAATCCAATAGATAAAGTAATAGGCCATAACCCCTTAACAACCAACCCCCTGATACAATAACCTACCTTCCTTAGATCCAAGGAATAATTGATAGGATTGCCAAATTCCCAAGAAAGAAAGAGATTAAGACCTCATTTAAAACCTCATAAACCATCAAATAAAAAATGAAATCCGTAAAAGATAATCTTGACCATCATAAATATAAAGGAGTTCACAAAATAAAATGTTCCTGTGGTAAATGCTACATATGAGAAACCTGTCATTCCTTTCAGATCAAGATCGAAGAAAATGGAGCGGATAAGAGGAACGAACGTACTTGTACCTCAACATTAGGCAAACACTCCCTTTCATCCAAACACCACATGTGCCTATAATACACGAAAATTCTAACAAAGGAAGATCACTTATTCAAACGTTGAATCAATGAAGCTATTGAAATCCTCAAAAATCCCATTAACCTGAACAAAGATAGTGGTCTATAAATTAGTGAAAATTTGATTCATTTTATCCAAGATAGATGTAGCATGTAATTGACACTTTAACAGTAAAACTAAGGTACGCCTCTTTCACCTCCTTCTTCCTATTAGTTTCTTTGTAGGACCTGACTTTTTAATAAACTGAGAAACTTTTTAAATTAATAACCCTTTCCTCAAACAATCTTTTAAAATAAAATAAATATTGTTCTAGAAATCATTTTTTTTAAATTAATCTAACCCTAATAAGCCTATAAATCCTTTGAACCCTTCCTTAAATCTAACCCCCTTTTCTAATTTTATTTTTGATAGTTTTTCACCTAACCAATATAAAAAACACTTATCGTAATTCATAATATTACATTAATAAAACCTTCCTTAATACTTCATCAAATATATTTTATCCTTTCTATTAAACTTATTATTTTATGTATCAACCTTAGAAAAATGAAAAAAAAATAATTTCTTAACTCTTTTTCATCAAAATTATAGGGTTTCTTAGAGACAAGTTCCTAGGTTTTCCACCTTCCGTAGGTTTCAGTATTTATCTATTTTCTTATTTTTGTTTTACCTAGTCTTAGATGTCCTCAATATGGGTCTTGATATGGATTTCAAGCATCAACCTCCGATTGTCAATACTACAGCTTCTTTGAATCCTCCAAACAATTATTCCCATAGAAATCTCATTGTTAAAGAACATATTTGTGCCTCCTTGAGTAACTGGGAACAAACTGAGTAGAGAACCGATTCCTCCTAACCATAGACTAGAGAAGCCAAGGTTACTTTCTCTAGTCACCAGAGAGACTAAATAATTATTCCATAAGGATTGAAAATTGTGCAACCATTTCCAAAAAAAATCATAGTTTGATTCTTTCTAAGAACCATCAAACTCAATCCTCCTCACAAGTACTGAGTAGAATCATGTCTCCTCTATACTTGTCTTTTATTTTTTTAACAAGAAAAAATAACTTTCCTAGGTATTTTTCCAAGTTAGACTCATCCCTAACCCAATGGAATATTCTTAGCCTAAATTTATGCGAGCTTCTTCCCTCACATCCCACATCTTTTGGATTAGGATTCCATTTGTCCTCATGACAATATTTACTCTGTTGGTTTTTATTCCTTTTCACCCATCCATAGAATAATGATTTACTCTTTGTAACTCGATTCTCTAGTTAGATTGTTTCTAGTTAAATAAAATAAATTAAAAATATCGGTTACAAAAAATATTCATCTTCATCCATGTTTATGATGATATAATTTTTAACATAAGTCTTTTTCCAAACTTTCACAACATAACTATCAAAAAATAAATTATTGAAATGTTTATAAATGGAGGGATATTACAATATCACAGTCCAATGCTTCACATAACATGAAATAAACCTTGTGTATCCATATACATGTATGATAACACACCCACTTAACCTCAAATAAATGTTATATCTCCACCTCTACACAAGAAATAGGAAACCCGTGCTTCCACAATGACATGTAATACCACCCAAACAAAAAACATTCACGGCAAAACTAAATAAACCAAGAATCTCAGAATAGGGTACTCACAATGATGGTAGCCTATAACACTTTGCATCGTCACACAAATCAAGAAGGACATGTAGGGTTACCCAAATCCAAAACACTCACACCCCAAAATTTTTTGTCAACCAGAGAATCCATTACACTAGCAAGCCTGACTCGATGCACTCATAACGAGTGAAATCTATGGCACTTTGTAAAACATAGGTTACCAATTGAACACACCCATAATGTCTTTCAGAACAAAACATAAACTAAGAAATAGACCCCGACAAACACACTCACAATGATGGCATGTTATAGCTCTTTGCACCACGACAAAACTTTCGACGATTTTCCCCACCAGAAAATCTAATACACCAGCAAGTCTAGCCCTACTTACTCAAAACAATGGCAGATCACGACACTCCACAACACCCAAATTACCAGTTCAACACACGCACAATGAAACCCAATGTCTTGCATAACATAAAGTTCATATTGTAGTCCAATGCTTCACATAACACAAAATAAATCTTTGACAACCATCCTTAGGTATAATAACACACCCATTGAGCCTTAAATAAATGCTATATATCCACTGTTACATAAGAAATATGACATATGTGCTTCAACAATGACACGTAATACTTTGCACCAGTCGTTTGTTGATAGGATACTTTAATACTTTGTGTCGTCAGAAATTTGTTGATCAATGAATCAAAGAAACTAGTGTTCCCATCAACATGTAACATCACCCAAACCAAATCCACTCAAACCACCCATGATCTGTCGTCTCGACAATTTAACACACCAACGTTCCCAAGAAAATATGCAGTTGTACCCATGCCAAAATTATTAAATATTTTTATATAATTAAAAATAAGACAGACTTGATAATAAGATAAAAATTGGCAAATCAAATTGACCTCACACGTACACCCAATGAAATGCAAGAAAAATCGTTCCCATTTTTTTTAAAAAATCATGATTTTAAAAATCCTAATATTTAACCATACCCCAAGAAAAAAAGTCCAACTAACTAATTCCAAGTCAATGCAAGACCACCAAGATACCTTGAAAGAAACATGCATAGTATCATAAAAAAATTTCACATTTACTCACATTTCACATTTATGAAAAATTAATGAAGTGATACAAACCATATTTACTCTCTACGCGTGTTGCTATTACTAATAGACAAATAATTTAGTAGAGTAGTGAAACATAAGTGCATAGAAGAACCTCCATAAACTTATTCAAATTTCAATCTCAACTAATATTTATGTTAGGGTACCTTATATAGAGTGACTCAAATTTCAAATGAAGCACAAGTGTTGTACACATAGCCTCGCACAATTAGGGTTTAATTAATTGTCATAATATGTTTATTTCATAATTCAAAGATTCAAATAAAGTTCGGGGAGATGAAAAATTTAAGGATTTGTGTAGAGAAGGAAAATGCATATGCTATATTTATATAATTATTTCTAGAGGCATAACTTTGTTTTCTTCCTTTTATGTTGAGGGAAAAGAGTCTTTTCTTATTCAATTTTCAAAAGAAAAAAGAGAAAATACTAAAAAGCTCAAAAAAAAACTTCAAACCTTAACATAATTTTGAGCATTTTTTAAGTTTCTTTCTTGAAAAAACTTCAAAACTTGTACAACTTAATCTTGAACATTTTTCAAATTTCTTCCTCCCAATTTTACATGATTATATTTAATTTTTTAAGTAAACATTTTATTTAACCTTAAATAATAAAAGTGACATGTTCCCCAGTATGGGGTTTTAGCACGCTCCACGCGTCTAGCAAGGAAATTTGTGCCCACCACCTTGCCTCAATCCACATGAAAAAACATGTTTCTCCCTTCTTCCTTTAATACCTCCTCATGACTTCTACGAACATCCATTTCACTGCACCCTGAACTAAATGATCTAGTGTGCTTAGAGTTGGCCTCCCATTAGGGCTATGGCCTCGGTACAATGTCTCATCCTCTTGGACTCATGCGCCTTTACTCTCCTCCATTCTTCTTATGGCGATGCCCATCTCCCTAGTTGTCTTCTATTACCCTCCCCTTCTGGCAATTTTTCCCCTCAATCGCTCTCTCTGTTTCTTATCTAATTCATTATGTTCAATTATATTCCCCTACCTTTTGCTAGTCAGGTTATACCTTGCACGTGAGGGAATATAAGGAGAGGTTCCCTATGGTACTAGAATTGTTCGGCCATGGCCAATAGGAACCCTCCCTCCTTTGCTCCCTTGCAAAAATCCTCACCTTTGTCCTCCACTCAGTCCTCGCTAGACCAAGATGGCCTTCCACCTTTGTCCTTTCCATGGGCATGTTGCATCAAATAGTTTCATATCCAAGGGAACTCTCTCGACTTTGCTTGTGGATTTCTCCCTGACCTAATGTCGACCTCGCAGTCAACATTAGCACATCCCTCCAGTCCACCACCCCTCGCTCCTTCGCCACCCCCATCACCATCCTTTGTTCCTTCGCTGGAATATTGTAATGCAAACTCAAAATAACTCCAACTGGTGGTGTCCCATAACCATGCATGGCTCCAACATGACTATGTTTCATCCATGGCGATGAAACACTTGGATACTATTTCTGGGAAAATCTGTGTACTATGTACTATGTCTCATTTATAGATGACTTCTTGAGGAAAACTTGGATATATTTCCTCAGGATGAAATATGAAGTCTTTGACAGGTTTAAAGAGTTTAAGGCTCTTGTTGAGAATCAAATAGAGAAAATAATTAAGGTGTTGAGAACAGATAATGGCAAAGAGTTCTGTGGGAATGAATTTGAAGAATTATGTAAGAAGTGTTGTATAGCAAGGAAAAATAATACTCCATATACACCTTAGTAGAATGGAGTTGTAGAAAGTATGAACATGATGGTGATGGAAAAAGAAAGGTGCATGCTTAGTGGTCTCGGGTTAGGGAAAAAATTATGGGTAGAGGCAGTGGGTACTGCATGTTATCTGGTCAACAGATTACCCTAATCAGCATTAGGTGACAAGACTCCACACGAGGTATGGACTGGTAAGGAACCTTCTCTCACACATCTTAAGGTATTTGGTTGCGATGCATATGTTCATGTTCCAAAGGAAAACATGAGTAAGATGGATAAGAAGGTTGAAAATGTATCTTTATTAGATGTAAATATCGTCTCAAAGGTTATATTCTTTGGAACCCATAAACTAGAAGGTAGTGTATAGCCGAGATGTGGTAATTAGAGAAATGAAGGATGTTGTTAAATAGGAAGTCCTACAAAGTAAGGAAGAACCAGAGAAGATAGAATTTGAATTAAAGGATGATGAAGCAGACTCTACAGAAGAACAAGAATAAGAAGAAGAAGATCATCATACTCTATTATCGAGGGGATCAGATCGAGAAAGAAGGCTACCAGAAAGGTATATTCCATCTGATTTTTGTTCAATTTTTTCTTTGTCTATTACTGATGATGATCCCATAACTCTTAGGGAGGCAGTGGATTCATAGGACGAAAATCTATGGAAAAGGGCCATGGAGGAAGAAATTACATCTTTGGATAAGAATGAGGCTTGGGATCTATTGGAGTTTCCAACTAGAAGAAAGCCCATTTGCAGCAAATGGGTATTTAAAAAGAAGGTTAATGCAGAAGGAAAAGTGGAGAAATACAAAGCTTGATTAGTAGCAAAGGGTTATTCCCAGGTTGAGGGAATTGATTTTGGTGAGATTTTTTCTCTTGTTCCCAAGTTAACCTCTATAATATTTATGTTATTTGTTGCTGCTACATTTGATTTTGAAGTAGAACAGATGGCTTTGAAGTCAAAATTTATGCATGGGGATCTGGAAGAAGAAATCTTTATGAAGCAACCAGAAGGTTATGTTATGAAAGGAAAGAAGGAGTTGGTATGAAAGATGAAAAAGTCCCTATATGGTTTAAAACAATCACCAAGGATGTGGTATAAAAAATTTGATACTTATATGCTGGGAATTGGCTTCACAAGAAGCAAAGAGGATCATTGTGTGTATTGTAAATTAATTGGTGATCATTTGATTTATTTTTTCTTGTATGTGGATGACATGTTGCTAATAGGAAACAACAAGGAGATTATCCAGGATGTGAAAACTCAGTTTTCTTCTAAATTTGACATGAAGGATCTTGGTGCTTCAAATTTTATTTTGGGCATGGAAATTAAAAGAGATCGAAAAAAGAGGAAACTCTAGTTAAATCAAAGAAAATATGTCAATACAATATTGCAAAGGTTTAATATGTAGGAATGTAAACTGGTCAAGGTTCCTATTCCTGTTGGTGTAAATTTATCTCTGGATCAGTGTCCCAAGACACATGAAGAAAAGGAGTACATGTCTCATGTTCCATATGCGAGTGCAGTTGGCAGTTTGATGTATGAATGGTTTGTACTAGACCAGACATTGCACATGCAGTGGGAGTTTTGAGCAGGTATATGTCAAAACCAGGGAAGGAGCATTAGAAAGCAGTAAAAAGGGTTTTCAGGTATTTGTGTGGCACTGCTAGCTATGGATTGTGCTATGAAGGAATATTGGGATTGGGTAGAGTGGTAGATATACATGGCTTTGTGGATGCAAACTGGGCTGGAGATTCAGATTGTAGGATATCTACAAGCGGGTATGTTTTTAACTTGTTTGGAGGAGCAATAAGTTGGATGAGCAAAAGATAGGTTGTAGTGGCACTTTCAACTATAGAATCTGAATACATGGCAGCCACTCATGCAAGTAAGGAAGCAATATGGTAACAAATATTGTGTTCAGGTATTGGGTTGGTACAACAAGATATAAGGATAGAGTGTGACAATCGAAGTGCAATTTTTTTGGTGAAGAACCTTGCTTATCATTCAAAGACAAAGCACATCAATGTTCAATATCACTTTGTGAGAGACATGAATGAAGAAAATAAAGTATCATTGATGAAGGTTGACACTTTGAAGAATGTTGCAGACTCATTAACAAAATCTATTAGCACTGAGAAGTTCTCTTGGTGTAGAGGATCCATGGGCATTGTTGCCTTGGATTTTTGACTATGTAACCCTGTAACCCTCTGTATGAAAAGAAAACAACAAGTGGAAGAATGGTGGGTGTGTGTTATATTCTTTGAACAAGTAGTAGTGCCTGAGCATATGTGCCATACACATAGAGAGGCGGAGCCCCCCACATGGGGGTCTGGGGGCAGTACCCCTGATTTTTTTTTTCCTCAGGAAACGTGACACCTACCTCGAGAAATGTGTCATGTATTTAGGTGGTTTTTTCAGCACATGGTTTTTGCCGATGGTTTTCTATTTTCGGTTAAGGAATTAGGGTTTTGGACTAATCCAAGTCATTGGGTTAGGGTTTTGGATGTCGTTGGCTCCTATATGTATATTGTATTATAAACAATGTAACACAATGAATGAATATAATATATGTTGGTTTTCCTGGTTTGGGTTTCCAGGGGAAAATTCTTTATGTAATGTTTGTATTTTCCATTGTATCTTTTCTTCTCTTTTCTGAATATCTTTTTACAGTAGACATTGTACAAGGTTATAATTTACAAACACTTTGGCCGATTTGCCCCACCAAACAATCTAATATAGGAACAAGTCTAGCTCGATGTACTCACAACAATGGAAGCTCACGACAATCTACAAAACCCAAATTACCAATTCAAAACACCCACAATGAAACTCAATGTATCACATAACATAAAGTCAATATTGTAGTCCAATGCTTCATATAACACAAAACCAATCTTTCACAACCATCCAAAGGTATCATAACACCCACCCAGCCTTAAATAAGTGTTAGATATCCATCGTTACATAAGAAATATGACACCCGTGCTTCAACAATGACATGTAATACCATTGAAATGGAAAACATTCGTGCAACCAGTCGTTTGATGATAGGATAATTTAATACTTTGAGTCGTCCACCATTTGTTGATCAATGAATTGAAGGCACTAGGGTTCCCAACAACATGGAACATCACCCAAACCAAAGCCACTCAGACCACCCATGATTCGATGGCCCAACAATTTAATACACGAGCATTCCCAAGAAAATACATAGTTGTACCTGTGCCAAATTGGTAAATCGAAGTCACCTCACACCTACTACCAATGAGAAGCAACAAAAATATTTCCAATTGTTTTAAAAAAATCATAATTTTTACAATCGTAATATTTAACCATATAAAAAAATATTGTCCAACAACCTAATGCCAAATCAATGTAGAGTTGACCACCAAGCTAAACATGTATAGTATCATAAAAACATTTCACATTTACGAAAATTAATTAAGTGGTACAAACCATATTTACTCTAAACAAACAATTAGTGTGTTACTATTACGAATAAACAAACAATTTAGTAGAGTAGTGAACATAAGTGCATATAATAACCTCCATAAACTTATTCAAATTTAAATTTCAACTATGATTTGTGTTCGCGTACATTATATAGAGTGATTCAAATTTCAAATGAATCATGAGTGTTGTACACATGGCCTCACACTTAGGGTTTAATTATTTGTCATATCAAGTTTGTTTCATAATTCAAAGATTCAAATATAGTTTGGGGAGATGACAATTTTAAGGTTTTAACTATACATGAGGAGAGAGGACTTAAACTCATGGATTATGATGAAGCTTTAAAATACTGTCGAATAAAAAAAAACTGATAATTTTAGTAGTAGTTTTGTGTAGAGGAAAAAAAAAGGCATATGCTATATGATGAAGCTTTAAAATAATGTAGAATAAAAAGAACCGATAATTGTAGGGGTTTTGTGTAGAGGAGAAAAAGACATATGTTATATTTATATAATTATTTTTAGATACAAGCATAACTTTGTTTTCTTCTTTTAACTTTAATCTTATGTTGAGGATACGGAATATTGTTTTATTTAATTTTTAAAAGAAAAAATACTAACAAATCAAAAACTTTAAACCCTGTATAAAATAATAACTTTAAACCCTGTATAAAATAATTTTGAGCATTTTTCAAGTTTCTTCATTTTGAAAACTTCAAACATTGTACAACTTAATTTTGAATTTTTTTTCAAATTTCTTTCTCCCATTTTTACATGATTACATTGTACAGCTTAATTTTGAATTTTTTTTCAAATTTCTTTCTCCCATTTTTACATGATTATAGTGATTTTTTAAGGAAATATTTTTTTAATTTTAAATAATAAAAAGTGGCATGTTAAATAATAAAAGGGTTTTTTCTTATGGGGTGACTTGTTATAGGATAAATTCACTTAATTTTGAACATTTTTCAAATTTCTTTTTCCCATTTTTACATGATTATATTGATTTTTTTATTTTTTAAGGAAATATTTTTTTAATTTTAAATAATAAAAAGTGGCATGTTAAATAATGACAGGGTTTTTCCTATCGGGTGACTTATTATACAATAAATTCATTTTAGTTATTTCTTAAAAATAAACATATTTATTTTTCTCCACAAAATTATATCAATTTTTTTTATATAGATTTAGTAAAAACTTAAAAATGTATAACTCTCAACAACTAATTTAACATTAACATTTAGATAGGCAATGATTTTACAAAAATATATATATATAGATAGATGATGATAGGTTCACATTCATTATCAATAATTTTAATATGGCTATAATTACTTAATAACCAATTTTAAGTTAGTAAAAATTGGTAATTTCTTTTATTGTTATCATTATAATCTCATTACCGTCCATGGGAAAACTTACATTATCAGATTACTTGTTCAGTTCCTTATCATATTATTGTTATCATTATGACCTGTATCTTATTACAGATAGAAATCGGTTTGCATTTTTGGTTCTCTTTGCAATCATTATGAATTTTAAGTGTATTATTCATGCACCAATTTTTCTTTTCATAATGCTGGGCGGCGCAAAATAACATGAAATGGCAGATGATGCCGAGGTGGTGCACGGATTCTGTGAAGGGATCCAATCGAGTATGCACGTCGATATGCACGCAGCGCCTTTAATTGTCATCCACTTATAATACCCGATCATTGCGTTGTCAAAATATTAGAAGGAAGCTGATAGATAGCAATGATTGACCTCCATTCATATCCTATCACGATGCATGAAGCCAGCGGAACTTGACATCTTAGAGAAATAATAGCTGAGACATGAATGGAGTTGTGTGGTTTGAAAGTTCATACTATATGTCGTCACTAAGTTGTGCTAGCTGTGATCATGTGCACATGGTGGCAGGAATCTATGGATCCAGCTGCTTCTTGTTCTGTAACCTTCTGTTCTATTTCGCTCTTTCACAGTGCTCCTTTCGTTTTAGCATAGCAGTACACTGCATGTGCAGCATTCACTTCTTGCCATGAAAGCCCGCGTGCCCCCGCCGGCCCACAAAAGCCCTTTTTGAACTTTAGGGCTGATAACGTTTTCTGTGTCCAATTCATGGAGGTAGTCGCCAGTTGGGTTCGACCTAGTTCTGAGTTACATTTGTATTAAGAAATCTAATATATAACGCGTTTAATGTATTATTATTTCATTAAAGAATTAAATTTAAAACAATGAAGTTTATAAGTATATATTTAATCATATACTTTTTAAAAAAGCAATATACAATGGGTTTTTAATTAATATAAATTATTTTTTACAATTTATTCAGGGATTGATTCAACACCACGTCCTCTAATTACACAATTTTAACATTATGTTTATGTAAGGAATGTTCTCATGATCAAATTGATTCGGTCTGTTACTATTTTATTTTGGGAAAAAAAATTACATAGTGTTTTGAATAATTTTTTTTTTTTTTTAAATTAAAAGTTTTAAAGATAGTATAAATTAATGATAATATTATATTCATGTGAAAGACATATCTCAGGTTAAATTTGATTAAATCAAAAGTCATATATATATATATATATATGTGTGTGTGTGTGGGGGGTAGTATTACTAAACTTTGTTGATATTCATATGAACTATGAAATGAAAGATATATTTTAGTTAAATTAGAATTTAAATGTAAAGGATTATTTTAAAATTTCAGATTTTGTTATCACATTATATTTATTTATTAGCTGAAATTGAATATTATTATATAGAAATATTATTGTATATTCATTTATTTATAACATTTATATAAAATTAATTAGTTATTTTATATTTCATTTTATTAATTTTATATTATATTTTAATTTCATAATATTTATAACGTTATCTATTTTATATGGTATTAGTTTATTATTCATATCCTATTGACTCATTAAACTTATGGAATTAAATAAAAAGATTTTTGAATGAGTATAAAAATAAAATATTAAAAAAAAATAATTAATTTTTATTATTTTTCTTAAAATTTTATGGACTAGATTAGGAGTATCTTCATTGTCATAATTGTCAACATTGTTATTGTTGTGGTTATTATTCTTGTTACCGTCATTGTCATCTTTATTCTTATTATCATGGTGATTCTCATTAATGATCAAATTTAAAGGGTTGATCTTAATTCGTTTCATGCTAAACATGGAATTAACAATTGGAGCTCTCTCTCTCTCTCTCTCTCTCTCTCTCTCTCTCTCTCTATATATATATATATATAACCTAAGTAGATCCATGCTTAGAGATGAACCAAGTCTCAAGGTGCAAACCTCTTTTAAAGTGAAAAAAAATGAGTAAAGGTTTCCACACATAGTTAAAAATATGTTAACCAATCTCTATTTAACTTTGGACCTATCATGGACATAGAGGAATCAAATCCTTTGAGGTGCCAATCTGATCCAAAGTCATGATAGATATACACATGTTATATATGTGTGTGTGGGTGGAATTACACATCTCCTCCTTCATATTGAGCAACACACAATAAATTTTTTTTGTTTGTTAATTCGTGCGAGACCTGTTGGCTAGGCGATTAACTTGTGGCTTGAGAAATCGTGACTCAAGGGCATCTAAGCCGTCAAAATCACCCGGGGATCGCACCCGGCCTGAGCCACACCAACCCTTAACATAGTTGGATTTTTTGTCCCCGCAGGTTTCGAACCGGTGACTTTAACATCACGGAGTGGCTTAACAACACACTCTGTCACCGATTGTCCTACACCTCGGGGACAAACACACAATAATTTTTAACCAAAATAACTTTTTTT
>ML776656.1:848636-869659 GCA_009831015.1 Picea engelmannii | reverse complement strand
TGTGTCAACACCATGTTGACCATACACCTTTCAAATGTATTAAACCAAGATCCATCTCCCTCATATGAGTGGCACACCATTCAAATGTATTAACCAATATCCATCTTAACTATGTATGTGTCATGGGACAACACACGCGCAAGCACACACACACACACACACACACACATACCATGTGTCAACTCCATGTTGAGTATGGAAGGAATTATCCATCTCCCTCATATGATAAACACATATTTCAAATGTACTAACCAAGATTCATCTTAACTATGAATGTGTCATGGGCCAACAAACATTTCCACATATTTTACACTCTAAAAAATGTTTTCACTTCTGGTTACATGATAGATGGATCTACACATATTCTTTGTATATATATCAACTCTAAATTGAACATGGAAAGAACTACACATATCCATCATACTCCTCATCACATCATTAAAATATTTTAATCACAAAAATTGTTTTAATTTCAATATATATATATATTACATAAAATTATTTGAACACAAAATTTGAAAATTAAAATTGAAAAAATAAATTTTACGAGTAAAAATTTATGATTTAATAAATTTTGTTTGCTATACTTTCATTATATTATTGTAATGGTTTTACTTTCATTATATTATTGTAATGGTTTTGCGTATGTTGAAGTCATTGTTAAGACTTTCTCTTAGATGATTTTTAAAAACATTTAATTTTAATCATATGCATATAATCAAATATCATATAATTTATCTTTTTTCTAAAATCAAATTTTATTATTTATTTTATTATATTTTATTAAAAAAATAATATAATATAAAAATATTTATAAAATAACATAATATGATTTGAGTGAATTTTTATTATTATATCTAATTAGAAAATAATATAATATAAAAGTACATATAAAACTAACCAATAACATAATAACATTTCACTTGAACGTACGTCACTCTTTTTGAAAATTAATTAAATGATGCAAACCATATTTGATGTGTAGGTGACACATTTTAGTGCGCTGCTATTAGGAATATACAAACAATTTAATAGAGTAGTGATACATAAGTGCATAGAATAAACAAAGACGACAATACATAGTAGCGAATATAGGACACACAAGACAATTTTGTAAGAATGTTAGCTGCAACGAAGGAGATTACCATTAATCATTTTTTTTTTTTTTAAATTACTTCATCGTTTGCTTTTGGTGATCTAATATGGTTGATCTATATCTATACAAAAAGGTGCATGATGTTGATTATTCGAGTATTCACGAACTTGGTACAATTTTTACTTATTATTCCTCGCCCTTTCTTCAAGGGAGTATTAGTAAATTGGTTTTGAATGTTTTTATTAGTATGGCATTAAAACCAACTACTTAACTCAAAGTTTTAACCTTTTCATATAATTATTTTTTCTTATAATTATTTATCTAGTTTTTCAGATTTTGTCTCAAGATTTTAGTTTGAGGTTTTATTTGGCCTCATATCGAGGTAATCATGTTTCAAACTTAGATAATTAGAGAACAAATTGAGGGAAAATTGGATATGTAGCAGGTAGTTTAAATTAATAATAATGTTCACATTAGCATTAAATGTTAAGATTTCATAAAACATAACATATTCTATGAGGGGCAGTCTCTTTGGTACCTTTGTCAATTGTCCCCTGCCCTTCACCTCCACCTGGTCACTTACCTAGTCACTTGCATGTAGCTTCACCTCCACCCGATCACTTGCATGTAGCTTGCAAGCACAATACAATTAATCATCTTTATAGTGAATCTTGTTTCATCCCTTCTTTTCTCTCACTGGAGTGATCATCTCTTGAAACGTCTATCCTTTTCCAGGATTTCTGTCAACTATGTTCGCTGGTGGTCCTGCTGACTTGTACAGATGTATGGGATGGCTGGCTGGATCTGTTATAGGAGATGGCATCGTTGGCCAGGATTTTTGAGACAGAATACATGCCCACCTCTATTGTTGAAGCCTCAATGCCCTTGTCCTTCAACAAGAATGCATGACTCGATGTGTTGTAGGAGATGGCATCGCTGGCCGGGATTGCTGAAACAGAATGCATGCCCACCTCTATTGTTTCCCTTGTCGTTCACCGAGAACACACATATGCATGTGTTTTAGGATATGGCATCGTTGGTCGATATTATTGAGACAGAATGCATGACCACCATTATTGTTTAATCCTCAACGCTCTTTTCCTCTTGTCCTTCAGCTAGAATACATACCCACCTCTACTGTTGAAATGTCTATCCTTTTCCAGTATTTCTTTCATCTATCTGGCATTTGCTTTGCAATTCTCCACATTTCCTCTGCAATTCTCCACAATCAATTTGTATCCTTGCATCAACACATAATCATTGTAAGTCAATTTATAATGAAACACTCAACTAGTTCACCGTTTCATTCACATGATGAAAATAGAAAAACATGAAATTCTCCACAATCAATTTGTATCCTTGCATCAACACATAATCGTTGTGAGTCAATTTATAATGAAACACTCAACTAGTTCACCGTTTCATTCACATGATGAAAATAGAAAAACATGAAATGACAATCTCAGTATGATTTTTATTATTTTTCTGAACTTAAAAATATGCACGTAATTCGATGGAAGATTTGAAAAACATGAAATGACAATCTCGGTATGATTTTTATTATCTTTCTGATCTAAGAATCTAAACGTAATCCGATGGAAGATTTGTATTTTTGGCCATGATCTAGATCTTAAGAATGACCTTCTCCTCTGCCTTCCTTCTTAAGAATGGCCATGATCCAGATCTTAAGAATGGAAGATTTGTACTTTTGGCATGAACCTTTGGAACAAAGAAAGTGTTGAGGAATAATGGATATCAGTTGAAGGAATAAGCGACACCACGTTGTTCTTGTTCCTTTTAATTTCATTAGAATGCAAAGCATTCGGTTCTGCTAATAATATCGAAGACCATAACTGAGCGATCAATATTAAAAAGAAATGTAAATCTAAATCGATTACAAACCTAAAGCTCTTACAGGAATTACATATTACTTTTGTGACTCTGATATAAAAATCAGAATTGGTTTATAATATGAATCAATAAATATATAATATAAATCTCTGCCATAAAGATAAACAGATGTAAAGGAAAATATTAATTTCTTATCAGTTTTGTGAATGTGGGTGGGATTGAAGCTTGTGGATGAGGAATTCCTTATAATTTTTCTGAACACAGATTACAACCACATTCGCATAGAAGACGCTACCTAGACCAGTCTAAGTAACCATGTGATGACGCCTCTGTCTTCGTCCCCGATGGCCTTCCTTCCACTAATACTCGCACTGACATTGTCAAGCTCTGTGATGTCACATAAAACGTGATTGTCCCATTTTTGGTCTGTGCTTTGGCTGATGTCCTAATTCACAACACTTCCAAAGCCTTTATTCTGCTGGTGTCTGGATGCATGAAAGTGAACTGCTTATTTCTCAAAGTTCCATTCCGGTCATATGTTTCCATGCAATTAAAGAGACAAGTCTCGTCTACTAGGAGCATGATTTCCATGTACTTCCCATGCAGAATCGTGGTATCACATATGGAGGAAAGACTGGAACTGTCAGATAGACACGCATCACTTGAGAAGGCTCTTGTCAATCTTGGTTAGTTTCCTTCTAATTGTATTGCAATAGTTTACAATTGTTTTTTTTTTAATGAATTTTCATTCGTTCTCACCGGCCTACCGAGGTCTAAGAGCATACTTGTTTTTCTTGTTGAGGTTAATGGTAAATCAACTAAACTGACTATGAAAATACTTTGTTTCTTATTTGATACTTTGTTTTTTATTTGACTATCATTGTCATGCTTAGAGGAATGTTCAAAATCACTAAGGTGAGCCCAAAATTCCACCTCACAATCGAAACAATGAACACAAAGTCTGACCATCCTTCATATTCGTATGTGTGATACTTCCATTTGATTTCACCAGAACGAACTCAAAGATTCACTTGCCCTTCACATTGGTATAAGAAATACCTCCATTCGCTTGAGCAAGTAAACAATTAATCTTGATGGGTGAGAGCATTCATTTTTAAACTTCTCTTCATTAAGACAGATATCTCAGTTTCCTATTACAATTGGCTTGCCAATTCTGCTAAATAACATTAGTTACAAGGAACCATGCTAATCCACTTGAAATTTTAAAGAGGTATCTAGTACTATTGTTGTTGCTAGCTATTGCACTGCTATCTCCCTTTTTGGCAGAGACTTATTGCTCAATAACTCCCCTTGTTACTCGTGTGTCTTGATAAATGTATCAAATGGCATGTTGTTGGTAGAGGATTGTATTTAGTACATGTTATTGGTGTTCCACAATATGTAATTATTTTGTTTCTTTAATTTTAAACATTCAATCTAATATCATGTAATCATTCAATATTTATAATTTTTTGAATATGATATACTTTTACGATGTTGGAAAGCATAAGCAAGGGAAAAGGAATAAATGAAATTTTATAGTAGTTGTAAATTATATGAATGAACAAGTGCAACAAAGTTGCATATATTGCGTTGCAATTAATATTGATACTGATACATCTACCTCTGCTTTTTTTTTTAGCATACATATATGTATGTTTTTTGTTCTTGTCCTTTTCGTTGTTGGACTCAACTCATTCATGGTGAAGAAGCTGAGTCTCTCCCAACTTTGTATTGGTATTATGTTGGTTATCTTGTTCCCAAGCTACGTTCTAGATGACGGGTTGGCTATACCCATCAAATTTCATCTCTCTTAGAAACATAGGAACACGAGCTTATGTAGGTCTACTCACTAGTGCTATCTATGTAATTCTCACTAGGCGGATCAAAAATCCGCCATAGACAATTCTCACATCTTTTAGACTATGTTAAAGTTGCACTGCATTATCCACATTCAAGCTAAAAGTTGCATAAAGTATTTCAAAATTGAAATAATGAAGAGTGATTCGAGAAAGCACCATCCATGTGAGTCATCTTACAAACAATAATCCAATGAAGTGTTTCTCCCTTCCAGGAACCTCATGATATGAGACTAGAGAGTGCCATAGCCATAATAACTTGTGGTCGTTACAACCAGTGGAACGAAGCTTTTCATTGGCCACCGAATAGGCACGTCAGATAACTGGAACACACATAATCCATTTTGTAAGTGAATATATGACGAGCATGACGAATTATTAAATTTTCCATTAATTTTAAACCTTGAACGACGTGAATCCCACACTAACGCTTTAAAGTTATTTACCAATCAAGTATTAAAAAAATCGTTTTTTTGTTAGATTGGAAAATAAAATTTAGCATTTGTTAAGTTGAACATTAGATATCACAATTTTTTTTAGGTCAAAACAAAACTGATATAAATGTCAACTGAGAACTAACGTTATATACTTCCCGGAGGCAATGTAATAAGTGTCAAAGATTTTGAAAAATTTAACAAATGTTGTAGTTTTTATTCGAAGAGGTTTGATACATTGATTGATACTAAAGAGAATCTAGTGAGAATTTTACATTGACCCAGGAATAAAGTAGAGAAAGAAAAACACACATTGTAAAATTATCTAATCAACTTAAATATAATAATGAATTACAACTCGACATTTACTTTTGAACTGGTGATAGTACTAGTCACAATACTACATTGGGCCTTATCTTAATGGAATGTCTCTCATAGTTACTCGAATGGGGTGAAAATATAGGCAATGTGATGGCCTACCAAGTATGCTTCAATCAATTGTACTAATCAAATTTATGAAACATATTGAAGCTCAAAATCTTACATAGTGTTTTAAATAAGATGGGATCTTTTTACAAAATATACAAGATGATGTGAAGTAAACCCAAAGCATATCATTAAATTTAAAGGCTCATGTGGCTGCATAGATCCTTTATAGATTCGAAGACATTGTATAAAAAACTAACCTCAATTAGTTTGTCACAATAGAGAGAATATGGCCACATCAATTAATTGAGGTAAACAACATATCTTATTCAACAATGGTGGTAGGTAGGGAATCAAGAAATACGCATTTTTTAAAAATAGTTCTTCATTGTATTACTTGAAACAAACTCATGTAATGAAGGGGAAGATTCTTTTACATCATTGGTTATGGATGCTTAGATAGGTTTAGAGTGCATTGTATTCAATAAGATGATGTTGGTAGAATAGTGCTATGAGGTGGTTCTTATTAAGGATTTCATGGAAAACTCATTGGAAGAAATGGAAATGAGTGAAATATTAAGTGTGTGATGAATAATAAGAGTGAAGGAACCCCATGTGAATTCTTTGTCTACCATTTTTTAGAAAAGATATCTAAGTTGAAAGAATGATTAAATAGGAAAAAAGGTACCTAGGTTGAAATAATGGACAAAAAGAAAAATTGTGAATAGCAATCAATTCATAATCTAACTCTGAGTAGTGACTTCAAATTGTATTGTAGTAAGGTAATCACATGATAAAGTACCAAAATAATAATGGATTCTAATGGAAGATGATATTGTAATGAAAAAACTATGGAAATTTAACCATGATTCTATGAAAAGTAACTATATTGTGCTAATTTAAATAATATCACTACAACTTGAGAGCATAAAATAAACAAATACTATAACATCACAACATAACCATTGCTTTATGAAAAATGATTATTATATGTTATATTGAACTATTATTAATATCGTTACAACATGAAAGCATAGAATAAGCAAATACTATAAGTTCATGTAAAAATGATAATATCAAATAAAAACAATACAATACCATAAAAAAGAATAATGATCAAATACAAATACATTTTTCCAAAAAAAAAACTAACCTGAATGAAAAAAATTAAGATTAACTTTAGGATAATTTCAAAACTATTTTTCTGTCTCCTTTATTTATCCAAAGAGGTTAACACATAGATACACACAATAACACATAATGCATATCAAATGTTTATACAATCATACAAAAAGCATACAAACTTGCACTAACATAATTACATTAATGCATTTAGATAATGGGTGTTTATTAATGTATTTAGGTAATGCATGTAAGCTTATATGATTCTTTTTATTATAAGTTCAATTTATCTAAGTGAAATTCTAAAGCCAAAATTCTTACCAAATAAGATGAGTAACGATCAAGAGTAACATGGTTGAGTGTTGTGTGTTAATAATAATTTAGACATCAATATGTTCTTAAAATTCATTAATTAAAATTCATTAACTAAATCTATAGATTAATGACAACAAACTTCATTAACTAAATCTAAATCTAAAGATTGATGACAATAACATATGACCAACTTGACAACATCCATGTGGACTACTTCTATAAGTTGATGAAAATGATTTGTAACCAACTTGACAACACCCATGGAGACTACATTTATGAGCTGATTACAATGGATTGTGACCAACTTTACAAGATCCATGTGGGATAATTCCATACATTAACTAATATTGATTAGTATTCTTTTATTTTATTGTTAAATTGTTTTTTAATAAACACATACTTTTCATTATTCTCAATAGTGTTTTATTATAATAATTAATAATTAAAGAAATACATAAAATAAATTTTTTATATTACAAACATAAACATAACTAATAAATAAAATTATTAATTAAAAATAAAAAATATATATATAAATATTTTACAAGATTATATTATCTAACAATAAACATTTAAAAATTAAATAATAAATTTATGGGTGTAATTAACATTATTCAAAAAAAAAATGTTTAAATTTTTTATTTAAATAAATTATCTAAATAGAATAAAAAAATTATATCTACATCATTCATATATATATCATCTTAGTAGAATAAAAAAACTCCTTGTTGGATATTGATTGATGGATTGTCTCCGGCTAGGGGAAACCCAAGGCGCATCCGGATCCCGTGCATCCGTTAATATCTATGCATGATACTGGTGCCAAGACAACAGAGACGATGTTCCAGAGACCATTCTATCCCACATTTACTGTGCGGCAATCTCGTTCTACTTCTCCATGCCACTATTTGCGAAATAAAGATGCTCACGGCGTCGGCAATGAGATCTCCGAGTCCGGTTGGACAATTTACTTAGATCCGTCTCCAGAGAGCTGGAGTAATAAAAATTCCAGCAAGTATGATATTCATCAGCGGTGCAGACAGGCTACTGAAAGATACCCAGCTTCTCATAAGCCGGCATCGAGCTTTACGAGCAACGATGAACGACAGGGTACTGGATCGTATTCTTCAATTTCTAGAAGAAAACGTGATGTCCATCTCTATAAACGCGAGGATGAACATCTTCCTTGTCAGGGGATGTGAATCCCAGGAGGAACAAATTCAGAAAACTGCATGAGAATAAGCACGCCGATCTATTGCTTGAAGACACCGCCAGCTCTTCTGTCCGGTGCTGTTGGAGCATGGTTCGAATTAAAGATAGTTATTTATCTGGTCCAATGACTATGTTTTCTCTGTGATTAGGTATCTTACTGAAAATCCCAACATAGAGTCCGGTGTGAGTTTTTCCTTTCTTCTCCCTAAATATAACTGTATGTATAGAGTCCGGTGTGAGTTTTTCCTTTCTTCTCCCTAAATATAACTGTATGTTGTCCTTTCCATTTCATTCACAAGGTGTTTAAAAATTTTAAGCAATAAATATAATCCAGCGCCCTTATTGTGCAATACAAACGTCTGAGAATGAATATGTATGTATTGGCAGGGAGAAGATGCAAACTCCCTTTTGTAAACTTTGCAATTCCTAGGTATACGCATTTTGCACTTCTCCAAACACAATTTATTTTGATATTATTCTTATTTTGCAATGTTAGATCTGGAGGGATCAAGCCTCTTCAGCAAACCTTCTTGAAGAAAGATTTGCATTTTAAAGAATTTGATCTTCTTTATATATATTGATATATATTGTGTATGAGTTATTCTCAATTATATGTTGAGCATAGAAGGATAATAAAGTATATATATATATATGTATATGCTTTGTCAAGATCATATTGGTCATACCATTCAAATGTTTTAACGAAGATTCATTTTAATTTTTGATTTAGCTTACATTCATAAGGATCAAATACCTAAAGGTGTAAACTACCACTTCATGTAGGATAGATTCTTAATTAAGATGGATTTATGTTGGTTTTTAATATATTTATACCATGTCTCAATTCCATGTTGAGCATAGAATGACTTACACATCTCCCTCATATGAACAACAATGTTAAAATGCTTTAAACAAGATCTGTCATAAATCTAGATCTATCATGGGTCAAGAGGGATCAAATCCCTTGAGGTGCAAAAAATGTTTTTCATTTCATGATATATATATATATATATACACACACACACCACCCTAGATACATCTGAACCACCTCAAACTAAAGAGATATAAGATCTAATCTTTATAGGTACAAACACTTTTTAAAGTACAAAACTTCATAAAAAAAAAAATTAATAATTGTCATCACTTCATAAATCTCTCCTTAAAATGAATCGAGACTAATTTATATCTCTTAGCATACTCGTTAATAATATTAATATGATGGTATATTTAGATATTATTTATTAATTATATTTTTAAAATTTATTTAGTATATAATGTTTATATAAAAAATAATTATTTTTTATTAATTTTATAAAAATAATACAAAATTACTACCATAAATCTATCTTAATTATTTAAAAAATATATATATATATATCTTAATTAATTAATTTATTTTAATATGATATCATGGTAACTAAAAAATCTCATTGAGTTGAAAATATCCACCACTGCCATGAAACACATTCAAATCTATCTTAATTATTTAAAATATATATATATAAATCTTAATTAATTAATTAATTTTAATATGATATCATGGTAACTAAAAAAATCTCATTGAATTGAAAATATCCACCACTGCCATGAAACACATTCAAGATTAGTAATTTTGTGGTATTAAATGAAATAAATACCCAACCACTTACAAAGATCTTTAATTCTTTAATTTTAATGTGTGGTTTATGTAAATTGCACACTTCTCAACTGCATTATCTTAAAAAAAAAAATAGATTTCAACATGGTAATCCTTTTATAGTGTCTTTCATAGATTTTGACAAACAACATTTCAAATACCCCAACTAGGTAAGACTATGTTCAAGAAATCAATATGAATTGGCTTCACACCAAATATTAAGATAATGGTGCTTTTTGGTGTTGAAGAAATCATTGTGAGTTGGATTTTATGACAACGCTGTTTTTTTAATTTATGTGCAATGTACTTAATTGTTGTAAGACTCTATATCTAAGAAATATTTTGAATCTAATTACATTCAAAATTTATATGCAAAGTACCTAATTTTATTGAGTTTCGTTAAAATAAAATATCAAGTTAGTTGTGATTCAGAAAGCTATACACTATCTTGGATAATACATGAACAAATTCTATTTCGTGAAAACAATTAGTACTTCGAGTTTGACAAAGACCAATCACGAAGCACGATTTTGAAAATATTGGATATATGTGTAACATGATCCCCAGACCCGAACAAAAAACCAAAGTAGTTTTCCTATGGTTTCACATTGAAATGTTTGGATTAAAAAAACACATTGCCATAAAAAAATTCAACAGTAGTAACATACAAAAAGAGAAATAGAATGAAAAAAATAGTTATCTTCGAAAAAAATTAATTTCATCATCTAGAATCTTTTGTCTTTTCTAGGTGCAAGTGTATGGTTTGGCTTGATCCTTCGTAGACAGTGGGACTTATTATCGCACAATCTATACTTGTGCAAAAGCCAAGGCAAGTGAAAGTGTAACACGGAGTGACCTATCACTGTCACCTTAATAGGAAACCCCTTTCTATTTAGGAGTATATCAATGTATACCAAGAGAGACGTCCCCAATGACATGCGGTTTTGAGAAGGCAAAGGCCAAAGTATAAGAAAGTTTCCCCCCTCTCATAGGTCACTCAATGCCAAAGGGTTATTTTATGTCTTATAGAGATGAAGAAAATGAATAATATTATGTACCTTTCCAGAACAAGACAACAAAATATTAAATGGGCACTTTCCAAGTACCAAAATGTTATTAATGCTTCATAAGACAATGAACTCTTAAAAAATATATTCGTTGATATAAAATTGCAACAGTACAACATTTTACAACAACAATGATAAATTTGTAACAACCACAATAAATATGCTTCAAAATGCTTGAGAAAACACTAGAAAATGTAGCCTTAACTAGGAAAATTGATATTAGATTGTCACAAGCATATTTAGAAATGTTTAGCTAGCATAACATGTCACTTTTAAGGTCAATTTGATGTTGTTGGATGGTTGTAGCAATCTTTTGCAACAAAATCAAGTGAGTTAGTGAAACATGTTAATCTAATGTTAGTAGCAGTTAGTGGATACTCCAAATAAGATGGTTTGAAAGTTGTTTGATCAATCAATAACTGGTAGTGAGTTGACTAGTGCCTTCTAGGGTAACAGAGTCAATTATAGAAACAATGATCATACTTAATCAAAAGGAGATGGAGAATATGAGAGAGGTGTTGGTAACCCAAGGCCTCAAGCATCCAAGTCCTAGAGATAATTGCTATAAAGTAGGAAAACAAAGGCCCTAGCGATTTCTGTTTCGTTAGATAAGAACTTACAACTTTCTCCTAGGGTTTCAAGAAAACAATTTCATAATATTTAATATGAAACAAGTAAATTCACCATAATCATTTATTCAAAATAAATAAATATATATTTTCTACTTACTTCACCAAGAATAATGAAGATTCAACCCTAGTTGATCTTCCACCATGAAAATAGCCAAGAAACACCAGAATTTGCCTCCTCCAAAAAGTGTGCCTAAACTTTCGACCAAGAATCCTTGAAAAGGGCATAAATTTCAGACCTCACCACTTGTGTGATGAGTGATGATGAATAAAATTGAGATTTTTATCTCTTATTTATACAATATCAATGACCTTTAATTATAATTGAACCCCAATTTCATTTTCAAGAGTGAATTCATGCCCTTCTAGGGTGACGTTAGGTCCCCAAAGAGGAATGTTAGGCCTCAAATGCAAAATGTTTGGCCTCCAAAGGCACTAAATGTTTCCACACATGCCAACTAGCACCAAACCGTCCTCATAAATGAAAGCACTGACTCGATGACATCCAAGGTCAAAATGATGATGTCAGGGGCCCTCAAGGGTCAATGTCCTAGTGGAAATGAAAAACCGCTTTATGTCTAGGTCTACAAGAGTGTCCCTGGTGAAACTTCCTTCTTTATTCCTAGTGCCAACCTATGGTTTCTCTGTCCCCCTGGTGAGGTCACAAAATCTATATGTTGGTCTTTTAGCCCTATGGAGGTCCAAACTAATCATTCCCCCACATGTACATGTCCACCTCGAATAGTCCTGCAACAAAAACAAGTACGCCCTCTAGAGGCTCATAAGTCATAGGGATTAGAGAAATTTCAATCACATCTAATAACCAAATGACCCAAACATGTGCATAAACCCCCCTTTACCCAAACAAATGATCAAAGATGTCATGCAAATTAACAAGTCAAGTTTGGAGAAAGTCTCAAGATGTCCTATTAGAACAATCCTCCTCAAGTTTGGTGTGTTTAGCAGGTGAGAAACAATTTAGTGTCATGTAAGTGTTTGGGAGGTGGCGTAGGGGAAATGCTTGGGAAGAGGGTGCAGTGATAAGAAGGAAATGCAGGTCTTTCATGTGGGTGCCTCTGTAGAGGGAAAGATGCACCTTATCATGGATGGCATTTTTCCTAGCTCATTCAATGCCTTTTGTTCTCATGGATTACTGAGAGGGGGGGTGAATCAGTAATAAAGAAATTCAATCCTTTTTAACCACAATAGGCAAGTGTTATGTCAATGTATCATTATCATCCAATAGTTGTAGAATAAATAAACAATGAACAAATGAGAAATCAATTATATACATAGTACACTAGTGTTTTTAAGTGGAAACCCAAAGTGGGAGAAAACCATGTAATTATTTCTCGTATCTGTCTTTAAGAATTATATTCATTGGAAGCACCAACCTCCTTAGCTTTCCAGCTCCAACTCGAAGGAGGCTCCAACCCCCTAATTTCTCAGGCTACAACTTGAGGGAAGTTCCAACTCCCCAATTCTCTAGCTACAACCAGAAGGAGGATATGCCCCTCTATTTTCTTTGAATACAATCGAAAGGTGGCTACAACCACTTGTCCTTTCCCCGTCCAACTGACCTGATGTAGAAGTAGAATGAGGGAACCACTATCACACTATCTGTGTGAGAGATACTGTTGTAAACCTATACCAACTAACTTGCATCAAACAACCTATACCAATAACCTGAACCATGCATCAACAATGCATTAACTTGAACCTGAACCTGTAATCAACCTGTACCATAAACAAGTGCATCAACCATGCACTGACCTGTAACAAACAACCTGCAATTAACAAGTACAATAAACAAGTGCATCAACTATGTACCAACCTATACCTCAACATGTACCATGAACAAGTGCATCAACCATGTACCAAACATGTACAAATAACATGTCAAAACAACATGTCCAAACAACCTATCACAACAACCTATCTCATTAATCTTATCAACCAAATCAGATCTAATCACCAAGACAACTTTCAAATACGTGAATCAACCAAGCATAACACAACAACTCATAATCATCACCAAGATCAATATGTGCTTATAATAAAATACCAAGAAAAGTATGCTACATCATCCATAAACCATGTGCCAACAATAATACTAACAAGTGCCTCCAACAATGTCCCAAGGATCTACCAATCATGTATCAACTACTCATCAATATGTACCAACATTATCAACTATACACATCATGTATGTGCCAACTCATCAACTACTTGTCTCAACCATGTACCCAATATTTACCTCAACCAAAATCCCTCATCAATTTCATCATCCAAATCTGATTTGTAACTCTGTAATAACCTGGTGTATAATACCACATACCTGTAAACCTTCCTTAACTTTAACAACAAGAGACTAGCATTTTCATCAAACTTTACTTTAGTCTCAGTTGACTAATTTTGGATTAGTCAGCATCCCTAACTTGAAATAATCATAACTATGTACCTATAATGAATAAAGATCTAAAACTGGTACACAATTGTGACATACCCGAAAAATAAATATTTTTATTTTTGTGTGCTAGAAATTTATTTCTATTTTTGGCAAATTCAAATCTAGATTTTTTTTTCCATTTATAGAAATTCTGAATTTTGAATTTAATAATTGTACTTAATTACTGTGAATGTTGGGTAGAGATCTGTTTAGACTCAACTAACTATTTGACTATGACACTTGTATCACACCATAATATTTATATTAACTGCAGGAGGACAAATGGAACAACCATGTTAAAAAACAGTTGACCATGACTCCATGAGTGGGGAACAAGTTGGAACTACCTGTGGGCTGATGACTATAAGTGGAAAATTAGGGATTTGGCCACTGGTATCCCCTAAAAATCAGGGATCAATAAAGCTTCGAAAAATCCCCAAAGAAGGGAAAAAGGCCTCGGAAAAATGAATAAATAGCATATGCGAGGAGGTAGGACGCTGCCATGTATGCTGGAAAAAAATTTGAGCTCTCTTGTTGTTATGAGAATTGTCTAGTAAGTGTGAGGCAAGAGGATAATTGTTCAAGAGGATAATTGTCTAGGACATTGACAAGGAGGAGTTTCCAAGTTCGCCCTCATGGATTCATGGTCAAGCTAGGGGGTGAATCGGGCAAGTAGATATGGCTGCCCTATTCTACGGTTGGGAGGAACCTGGTTGTTCTCTTTGTCTTCCCGTGGATTGGATTTATATATGTTCATTTTCCCCTCTGTTATGAATGGTTATGTCTTTTGATGTTATGTATCTATTGAATCTGAACTGGAATAAGTTACGTTCTCTATCTGTATGACCTTTTTGCATCTGGTGTATTGTATCTGATTAAATTGGATTCTGAAACCTAAAATACTGAAATGTTAGTGCCTTTCTTTTCACAATTCAGGAATCGTGGTATGTTGGATGTTTGGTTATGAAAACTATGAAACCCCGAACCCCAAAATCCCAAAATGCAGATCTCACCTTTTCCTTTCTCGCATTTCGGAAAATTGTGTATGTCAAGGTTTGGACACTATAACTCACAAAGTTCTGAATCCCGAAATCTCGAAGTGCAGGACCCACCTCCCTTTTTTTTCATTTCGAAGGTTTGTATATGAGGTTGTTTTGGGCACTTGCACTCATGAAATCCCGAACTCTGAATTCCCGAAGAACTAATCACCTTTCGCATTTTCGGGAGTTTTCGTGTGTTGATGATTGACTTTTGTGTTCAGGAAAACCCGAACCCCAAAACCCCGAAGTACTCGGCATCTCGTCGAAATTTTGGGAAATGTTGTGTGTTGATGTCTGGCTCTTGTACTCGCGAAAACCCGAATCCAAAAAACCCGAAATGTTGGCCCACAGTCGTTCTGTATTTCAGATTTCGGCAAACAACAGGGTCCTTCATTTTGTTTGGCACTTATGATCATCGAAACCCGATTGACCTCTGTTTTCTTCAAAAAGTTGTAGGAACTTAGAAGAAACTTATTGTTATGGGAACAAATCTATTAATGTAATAAATAGACTGGTATAAGAGCATTGGATAATCTTCATCCCAGAAAGAGGTATGGGAATAATAGACCGTATTAAAGGTCAATTGTATTGCAAACATAGGGTAATATTTTTATGTAGGTTTTTGGTCATAAAAACCCCAAAGTTGCTTGTATTGTTAAGACTGTGGTAGTGTTATAGGTACTAGCAAATAAGAGAGTAATTATAAATTTCAGGATCTTAATTAAACATTGAAGTGATGAGTAGATACTCATGATATCGTTGATTAGAAAACTTAAGTTGAATGGTAAGGACAATCGATGGCAGTAAGGACTCTAACAAACCTTCAGACTCAAATCTTCTAACAAAAATCTTACTTGCTTGAGATCTCGAAACTTTTCAAGGATAAATGTACAAATAAAAAAAATATTTATATGGTGATTTTAGAGGTACATTACATATGGTATCAGAGAAAAAGTTACAACATTGGGCCTGAACAGGGCCACATTAATTGCTTACTATATATATTCTAATTTATGAAAAAGACTAATAAATCTTGTGGATTACAAACATAAAGATTTTATGTTTTGTGTTGAAAAAAATGGCAACTCAAGAAGGTGCAGAAATCAGGGTGGAAGAGAATCTGCAACAAAGACCTCCTGGAGATCCAAGACAAAATAGTGATGGAAGCTCACCCACAAAGGTGTTGGAAACAATGAGCAACCTTATTCTTGAACTACAGGTTTTCAAGGACGATAATGAAAAATTGAAAAAATAACAACAAGAATAGCAAGAGACAAATGAAGTCCTGTTGTGTAGTATAGTAACCAAGAAAAGTCCAAAAGATGATAACCTTGAGGAAGAGGTCAACAAAAGGGCCTCCAAGAACTCTAGTGCGAAAACAGAAAAAGGAGATAGTTTGTTTGAAGGGACACCTTCAGCTGAAGACAAAACCATACCAGACAAAAAAAAGAAAACAAACAGACCACCTTGAAGAAGAATTTAAAAATATTAAACCAGCTACTTTTGATGGAGAATCCCAGATAGGAGAATAAGTCGAGACATGGTTGTTGGACATCAAAAAATACTTCCAACTACAACTATTCCAGCAACATGAAGGTCAGAATGGCCATCTACAATCTGAAAGGGAAGGCCATCATTTGGTGAAAAGACCTGAAATTGGCCAAGGGCCTAAAAGAGAAACAGTTGGAATGGTCTGACTTCAATAAGTACTTTAAGAAACAATATCTTTACGAAAGCTATTATGAAAGGAAGATGAAATAATTTTATGAATTACGACTTGAAAAAATGATGATGGATGACCTTATAAATAAATTTCTGGAACTACTAAGGTTCGTACCATACATCTGGGAGGATAAGGTAAAAATCCTCTGATCCTTAAGCTATTTACCGCAGTCCTAGAGGGACAAAATTGAGTTTGACAACCCCAAATCCTTGAGTGAGGCATTCAGGAAGGCACGAATGTGCTATGACCAGTATAAACAGTAGGTAGAGTTTCCCAAGAATTGGAAGGATAAGAAGCAAGATGGAACACACCAGCGGAAGAAGGAATACTAGCCAACTCCTTATCGAAATGCAACAAAAAGTTTCCCAAGGAAGGATTTTCACTCCAATCACCCGAATACGCAAGGTAGCGGTAAACCGATAAACCTTGGAACGAAGAAGTTTGGAGACAACCCCTGCAATCCATTCAGATGTTGGGAGTGTGGAGAGTCTCATCTAAGGAGGATTTGTCCACTTCTAATTGCAAAAAACAACACTACTATCCACAGTTTGCAGGAAGCCTCAACGGTGGGAGACATGGGCAGAAGTCTGCATCAAATAAATGTAGCCTTAGATGGTCGAAAAGCTGACCACCAGTCCTTAGTGGTAGAGATAGAAGGTTAAATCCATGACACTCAAATTTCTATTTTAATTGACCCTGAAGCTACGCTAAGTTATATTACATCTGATGTAGTAGAGTGGAATAAACTTAAGAAACAAAAGCATGAAAAATCTTGGCTTGTACAACTAGCAACAAGGACTAACTGATCTTGAGTTCATCTTAGATGGTCAAAAGATAAGGACCAATATGAACATCCTACCACTAGGAACTTATGATATGATTATCGATATGTATTGGTTGGAACAACACAAAGCAGTACTAGACTTTTATACAAAGATACTTAGCTATAAAGATAATTTTGGCATTGTTAGAACAACCCAAGGTATACCAAAACCTTTGTTAGTCAGACAAGTTTCAGCGATGCAATTCAAGAAATGTATTAGAAAGGGATGTCAATTTTACACCATCCAAGTAACGAACCTTTTACAAAAATAATATAAGCCCAAGTTAGAAGACTTTGTTGTCCTATGTGAATTCAGAGACATGTTTGTCGATGAGATACCAGAATTGCCTCCTAGGAGAGAAATGGATTTCTCCATCGACTTACTACCCAGATCAGCCCCTATCTCAAAAGCACCCTACCGAATGAGTCTACCTGAACTGACAGAATTAAAAATACAATTACAGGAATTGTTGGATAAAAGATATATCAGACCAAGTGTCTCTCCATGGGGAGCACCACTCCTCTTTGTGAAAAAGAAAGACTGTAGTCTAAGACTATGTATCAATTAGAGACAACTGAACAAAGTTACCATTAAGAACAAATACCCCTTACCCAGGATGAATGATATGTTCAATCAAGTTGGTGGGGCCAATGATCTGTTCGATCAAGTTGGTGGGGCCAAGATCTTCTCAAAATTGGATGTACGATCCAGATATCATCAAGTTAGGATAAAAGACCACGACATAAACAAAACAACTTTTCAAACAAGATATAGACACTATGAGTTTGTACTCATACCTTTCAGACTCGCTAATTCACCAACCACATTTATGTTCTTAATGAATAACATTTTTAGCTTCTACTTAGACAAGTTCGTAGTAGTATTTATCGACGATATTTTGGTCTATTCTAAAATGGAGGAGGAACATGATGAACACTTACAAATAGTTCTGAAAACACTAAGGAAACACAAAATATATGCAAAATTCGACAAATGTGATTTTTATCAAAAAGAAATACAATATTTAGGACATGTCATTTCCTCAGAAGGTATTTCCATAGACCCGGAAAAGATAAAAGCCATTATGGAATGGCCAATGCCTAAGGATGTGGTAGATATCTGGTCATTCATGGGAATCACTAGATATTATCGCAGATTTATAGAAGGGTTCTCCAAGATAGCCTATCGTATCACGTCATTACAAAAGAAAGGGACCAATTTTAACTGGTCGCAAAAGTGTCAAGACAGTTTTAACAAGATAAAATAATTATTGACATCGGTGCCCATCTTGAACGTAGCAGACCCAGATAAAGACTTCACAGTATGCATTGATGCAAGTAAAGAGGGACTAGGTGGTGTTCTAACTCAGGAAGGGCACGTGATTTGTTACGAACCCCAGAAATTAAAGGACCACGAGGAAAATTATGTCACTCATGACTTAGAATTGGCAACAATAATACATGCCTTAAAAATGTGGCGACACTATATAATGGGCAGAAAATTATTACTATTGATGGATAATAGAAAAGTGAAATATTTGTTTAACCAACCAAACCTTAATGCGAGACACATTAGTTAGCTAGCCTTCTTGAGGGAATTTGACTTCGAGGTTAGACATATCAAGGGTAAGGAAAATAAAGTAGAATATTCTTTCAGCCGCAGAATCCATGGGTTATTTGAGATAAACGTCACCAGGGTAGAAAGTGATATAGAACAAAGAATAAGGATGACAGGTATCAACGATGGAAATTACACTAAGAAAGTGGTAGAATTTGAATATATTATCACAAACTCAGATAAACCAAATATAAGTATCGATAAGAAGTGGCTATTAAGATTTAAAAATAGACTTTACATACCAGATTCAACAGAGCTAAAATTAACTATTTTAGATGAAGTGCATAAGAAACCATAATCTGGCCATCCAGGTTACCAGAAAACAACAACAATCCTCAGAAAACTATTTTACTTGCCTAATATGAAGGGAGAAGTAGCAGAGTACTTGGCCAGGTGCCAAGATTGCCAGTAGTTTAAGGACAAACACCAACATCCAACCAACCTATTACAACCATTGCAAGTACCAAAAGGGAAATGGTAGACCATATTACTGGAATTTATAACAGGTTTGCCTATAACATATCGCTCTAGCGCACTAAGAAAACTTATTATTTGACACTTGCTCGCAAGTGATATGGACCTTTATGATGTTAAACCATTTATGCTTGATTATGATGCGATTGATAGACAACATGATGTTTTACTATTTGATGTAGACAGGTGCTATTGACTCAGTTTATCGAGTGTGTAGGGTTTTGGACCTTGAGGATGCATCAACATCGGTATAACCCCCTTGGACTTTGGATTGAGTCAGGGAGTGTGCTATTTGGGTTGATTTATTTACTGTGATATTTCATTGATTTGATGATTTGATTTTTGACATGTTCTGACATGATTGTCGATGATGCAGGATGACGATAGCTTGCCGACCAGACTCACATATGGAGTAAAGGGGCCACACAGGAGTTCCAGAGAGGTTGAGGGAGAGGGGTGGACAACAGCCCTGCCACCGCCTACTAGCACTCCCGTCGTGGCTCGAACTATAGGTTAACGATTACCTAGTTTCGAGAGGATCCACGATGCCGTGAGGGCAGACTGCGACAGTCGCTCACGATGATTCTAAGGGGCGTGTAATAAGGCGGGGGCCTTATTCCTTAGAACCCTTAGTCTCCGATAATTTCACCTGGAGGAGTGTTGACTCCAGGGGTTATAGATGTCTACCAATCAGTCCAGTGGGCGAGTGGCACTCTTGGAGCACGTGGTGCATCCTGAAGCGCACGTCACACAAAAGAAACACAAGAAGCGAGTGCCCCCCTTGGAGCACGTGGTGCATCCTAAAGCGCACATCGCACAAAATAAACACAAGAAGTGAGTGGCACCCTTGGAGCACGTGGTGCATCCTGAAGGGCACGTCACGCAAAGGAAATGAACGAGGCGAGTGGCACCCTTGGAGCACCTGATGCGTCCGAAAGGGCATGTCACATTGATGAGGATGAAGGAATCAACATAAATATCCCAAAGACATCAACACCTTAATAATCCCTTAAACAATTCCCCTAACCAAGTGTCTCCAGTTCAGAATTTGAGTCCTAAGTCAAAAATAAAACTTGTCTAGGGTAAAAATTCTAGTCTAACCTTAAAAAAAAAAAAAAAACATAATTCAAGACTATACATTAAATATTCATTACCCCTATGATTTTCAACCTCCACCTAATCCAAGGAGTTTCCTTCCTTAATTAAATACATAAAACAATTCCTCCTTTAATTGAATTCATAAAGTAAT